>JAZHYW010035028.1:0-47247 GCA_037355805.1 Ixodes ricinus | reverse complement strand
CTTTCGAACAGTTACTGCTGCAGACGCCAGCACGTGCGGCGCGTAGACCTACATTCCCAGCATTCTCGTGGATGTTCGGGTAATGTAGCAATAGGTATATTGGCTGCAACCTTTGGTTCGATCACGTTATCAGGATGGGCGCTTGTGAGTGCGTCGCAACAGTTTCCTTGGGACTCGTAATTACGATTACAAATAATTGTCAAAATCTATAGCTAGGGCATTTGCGGACTCCGATGGACGTTCGCCACCTCAGACCACGACAACCACCATGCAGAGCTTGACGTGCCTTCGTTGTCCCGTTATCCGGTAGTTGGTTTTGCGATTATCGCACGATCTTGGCTGACAGAACGGCGAAAATTCAACTCTGAGAACAAGAACTAAATTATAAAAAAAAACTATTTTGAGCAATTGCAAAGTTATGAATTGTGAACAACAGCATTTTCTTTTCTCTTCCCGTTTTTTTTTCTTCAGATAATTAGGTTACAGGATGAAAAAAAAGAAAAGGAGAGATGAGAAAGCGTACGTGGTGTTATGGTTGCGATATTTGGGCCAGCGTTATGCCGAAAGTTTATATAACTTTCTCAATACCGAAAATAATTTCTCAGGTGGCGCTAACCCTGTCAAATCCTTAAAACAGGCTTAAAAAAAAAATTTTTTTTGGTTTATCGCGTCGAGTAACGTATTTTTCCAGGAGGTTCTGTGATAGTTTCCATTGCATCTCTGTGGCATCTCTGTCTCCATCTTAGACCTGTCCGGTTTTTGGACATATCTGAATTGAGAGAACGTTCTCTCAACATCGCAGCTTTTTACAATGCACAACAACGTCATTGGTATCTGCGGCTCCTGTCAAATCAAAATTGCTCTTCCATCTGTTTTTCTCTTGCTCTTTTTTTTTTTTCTTGCGCTAGTCGAAATGAAAAAAGGAGAGGGGCATAAGATAATTCGTAATGGACATAAAAACGACACTAGCTTCGTTCGAGTTCCTTCCACCTCCTGCGCCGGCGCAGAAAAGTGCAGAGCAATGTACTTCCCGTATCTGTATTGAGATACAACCGGAAGTACCCCACCGCCCTGCAGTTTTCTGCAACGGTGCAGGACGTGCAAGTAAATCGAACGAAGCTAATTTAGGTTCGATCTGTCAATGCAGTTTAATGAAGTCAACATTATCTAGCATGTTTTCCCAGGTCTGGAGCTCACCTACGTGTTCTTACCAACATTTTTTTTTTTTCCATAGAAAATATCTACGGAGCAGAGTACATCGGGAAATGGTAAAATTTATTTTCTAAATTAAAAATAATATTGGGTTTTAACCATATTTAAAAAAAGATGATATAAAAGGTGTGGAGTGTGAATATTGGGAAATATAGGGTTTCACCCGAAAACGAAGGGCCCTAAGTACGCGCTATGTGGCACTAAATTATGCCAGAAAAAAGGCGCTCGACAAAACACAACGCACGCAAGAGCCACGCTCAAAATAGCGAACGTTTTAGAAGATATGAGAAGTGTAACTGCGGCGACAGAGGCCATCTGGTAAACCCCCGCAACGACTGCGCAACAGTGAGCTGAGTAAAACAAGACAAACAAAAAATGAAATGGCAAGGCCGACGTTTACGCCCTCTGACCTGTTGATGGTATGAGTATAGTTTTCAGGCGCCAGACGACAAATAGGTGTGCGATAAATTGCGGCGACGGAGTGCGCCTGTGCATATAATACGACACGACGGCGTGACAAAACACCTCGTTTCACAACAGCGCATAATAACAAAAACACACGTTGCCTTTCTTTCGCTCACGAAATTACTGGGTTGAACATTAGAAGAAAAAAATCTGTGTGCAAAATAAAAAAGTGATAGATTTTTATTATCATTTTTATGACCTTGTGCACGCTCGCGCGTTTGTTACGAAAAAAAAAACTACGTCGCGCTTGCGTCATTAGTAGAGACAGGAACGCAGCGACAGGTACATGAGAGAAAATTCGAGATTAATCGAGACGCAGACGAATAAAACACACACACAAAAATGGGGGAAAATTACAACTCGGATGCGACACCACGGGTTCGAGAAACTTGGCACGTCGGAGAAATGGAATGTATCGATGTACTGTCGAGTTGGATCGCGGAAACGAAAGACCGAAAGACTGTGCAGGCAAGAAATCGTATTTCCTTCGGGACGCGTGAAGAAGCGTATATACAAAGTGTTTTGAGCGAAGCCCTCTCATGATGCCTGGAACGTGTTTTCGACTCTTATCCCGTCCACCAGTGCTTAAAGTCTCCCACCGGTGGCAGGGGGTCTCTGTTGTGGTCACCTCGGAAAGGGGGGTTAGTGGGACATATTTTGACAAACGGCTTGCCTCTAAACTAATAATGTGCACATGCATCCAAGCGCTGACACAAAGTTCGGCCCTGTCAGCGTTTGGCTGGCTCAGTCGAACGCTGTACGTCAGAAACACACTCAAATAACTCATGCTGTTCCGATGACGGTACCGATGGGTTTAGTTCTCAACTTCGCCGCTAGGGGCGCGACGATGGGATCTACTCCCACAAAGGGGTCTCAGACCCCTCGTCGAAATCCATGGGGGGTCCGAGATGTCCCGAGACGCCCCTGATTCTAAGCACAGCCGTCCACTCGCATCGAAAGTGTTCCCGGATCGACAGCCAGTTGCCTCACAGGAACCGCGTGTGCTGTCGCATTTCGCGATCCTGGCGGTTTGTCGTAGAACTGCTGGCTAAAAAGGCGAACGGACGCGAGGGTCGCTGTCGTCGCGGCTTCCTAACTCGTGTCTAATTTGGTTCGCATCTACTCTCCGGCTGCAGAGCGACCTGAGGCTGCAGAACAGGCGTCTGCTGCATCCATCTGCTCTGCTGTGCCAACGCCAGAACGCCAGGATCGCGACAGAGAGCAGCATGATGTTGTCATCAAGTGCATATCGTAGGACCCCTTTTCAGAAAGCGGGGAAAACACCAGTTGGAGAAACGCTCGAGGCGCCATAAATGCACATTCAAACAGCAGCGGTTTTATTTCTTCTTGTCGTTTTCTTACGTTACGTGTATCCGAGTTCACCGAATGTCGCCTGCAGAGCTACTCCTTGCATTGTTTTCCACGATTCATACAAAGCACGGATGTCCCGGTGATTTTCGACGTAAGCAAACTCCCCTAGCATAACGCATTAAAATCATCTGGTAGGCTAGTTGGCTCTACATCTTGGTAAAATTAGCGCAAAGACAGGGGAGGAAGAGCGTATAGAGCGCTCTGTCCTGTCTATCGTTCTTCCTCTCTTGTCTTTACCCAAATTTTACCAACATAACTCTGCGTGAGGAAGCGGTACTGAGGGGTTCGGTGGCCGAGTGGAAAGGAAGACGACGAAGAACAATGGGATCGCACGACAACAGATTTCGGACCATTCTAGACCCCGGGTACTGTGATTTGGCATTGTGCATCATCATCTACTTTGGTATCGTCCTGCTGGTCGCCTTCCTAACAGCCTTCAACTCCGTTCCCCAGAGCAAGCCAAGGGACTTGCGAAAGGCGATTTCAGCGAACAAGAGCCACGGTAGATATTTTCCTGTCCTCGCGGGCTACGAAGACCTCGAAGACAGCAGGGCTGGCTATACGGGTCGCAGTGGGCCAAGCCCAGAGCCAAGGAAAGTACCAAAGCGGCCGGTCAGCCAAGCACCTCATCGCCGCAGTCAACTGTTCCCTATGGCCTCCGACGTGCCGACTAAAAACAACGGAAAAGTGGACTTCGTAGCCGCTTCCAGGCCTAACGACTCCGCCGCGCTATATCTCGTACGTATGATGTCCCGACAAAAAAAGAGCGACGAACAATATTTGAAGCAAAAGCCCGTTGATGTTCATATATAAAGTGCCTTGAAAAAAATGCAAGACAACGCAAATGAATCGAGGAGCTTAGATGTTCATGGTATACACCCACGGGGGAAAAGATAATCCGCTTCCCATTTCACGTATCAGCTTGAAAGTATGTGTAGTCAAGGGCTTCGTACTTTAGCCGTTGTGGTTGCATTATATTGCAACCGAAAAACTGGTTCGGAATTGGATGTTCTAGCCAAACCATGGACGCTTAACTGAAGTCGGGATTTGTGAGAACTTCAGACGTGCAGTTTGTTTAAAATACAGAGACTACACAATGAATTATTTTTTTACACCTTCATGAGTGTAAGAAAAAGGATACTCCAAGTATATTTATCTAATTGTTCCATAGACTTACATGCATGACTTCAGTGAAGCGTCCATGGTTTGGCTAGAACATCCAATCCCGAACGCTTAACTGAAGTCCACTGCATAGGGGAATTAAGAAGAAAAAAAACAAATTGGATAAAATAGATTTTAAAAAAGTGGTGGTTGAGTGTGTTAGCGCACACCAGCTCAGAGCACCTGGAGCGAAAAGCTCGTGCTGCAGAACCCTTTAATCCTGCGTTCAATCCCTACCCCTGCCCGTTTCGATCTGGACATAATCATCACACCGGCGTGCGGTTAAAGACCGCAGGCTAGCGGTTGTACTACACTGGCTAAATATCTAATGTACAGCTCAAACGACACCAGACGCACATTGAGGCTGACTAACTTTCGACTGCATAAACAATTACACAACATTATTGCGTGTTGTGTGTTGTGTGTATATTTATACAGCCTGAAGATAGTCTGCCTCAACGGGGGACTTGTCTCTGCAGTTGTAGATGAGCCATTTAGCCAGCGCAGTACAACCCCTAGGGTCTTTAACGTGCACCACAAAATTATTATTAAACGGTACTACGTGAACCGACCTTTATGCATGCCAGAATTTTGTGAGATTTTAAGACGTGCAGTTTGCTGAAAATATGGAGCCTACACAATGAATGATTTTTTACACCTTCATGAGTGTAAGAAAAAGGATACTCCAAATATATTTATCTAATTGTTCCATATACTTACATGCATGGCTACATCCTTTTAGCAGCCTCATTTCAATTAATGCACCCTTTGTAATCGCCAAGTAGGGTGCTGTTGTTTCGAAACAACCTTCATTTTTGAAGGGCGTAAGAGTGGTATAGAAAAGATTTCTCCTGCGGAAAAGGGTATAAGCGAACTCAGACCCGCTTCAAACATATTTAGGGGAACTTGTTTAAGCGTTGCTCTTGACATGGAGATGGATTCTTTAAACTTTTAAATAATATGAATTGTCTAAAATATTCACAAAAACAGAGCAATATATATATAATGGCCACTTGCGAATAACCATCTTAAAATTGCCGAGTATATAAGGCGGCGGAGTCCTAATTTCGGTGGCGTACATACTTCATTGCGAATGTATGTATGGTTTCTGTGAATGTGCAGCTGTATGTGGTGCGTGCCTTTTGCAAACTTGATGATCGTAAAACTACCTCCAAGATGATGCCCAGACCATCAGAATCCCAATTTCAAGGTGTTCATCAACACCCAAAGGGGTTGCCAGAACACCCTTCAACCGCGGTCACACTGCAAATACATCACACAATGGACAGTCGGCAGAAGCTGTCTAAGGCAACGTTCTTAAATAAATCACTTGACAAGCTCCACGGAAGAGCAGCGTTCAAAAGCGGTTCTTCTCTGTGGCCCGCGTTTGCGTTTGCAAGAAGCGTAATATGCGTCCCTGCAGGAGGCCCATGCATGCCTTGTGCGACCCTCGGAGACAAATGGCCGACATGCGCTGAAATGAGCGGTGGAAGCAAATGGCGGGGGATTACTTATTCGCGACAATTGTCTTACGCGTTCCCACGATGGTTGGCGGTACTTGTAAGAAACGCGGAGCGTGCATTTGACTAGGGGCTTTAGGCGGATAGCGATCCTATAGAGAGCCACCAGCGGCAACGCCTCCGCGAGAAACTGAGAAAAACTGCGTTTTCGGACGGCGCCCTCTTTAATGCGAAAGCATTAACCGTCTCATGGAGCGAGCTGACGTCATCAGTTTGAAGCGCGAAAACGGCTCCTAGTTTTCGCGATCGCCTTCAGTTCCATTGACTGGCGCGCGTCGACGGGGCTCCCATTGGCCGCTGTCCCGTGGCCTCCGAGATCCAGAAGCGCGCGCGCGCTAGTATACGCAGCAGACGACAAAAGGAGCGGACGAGCGGCTTGCATGCTTTCGCATTCACATCTCATAGGAAATGCTTAAATGTACCTCGAGCTTTTTTCTTTTTCTTTTTCTTGCGCAAACTTTTGCGCAAGCTTTTTGTTGGGCATGAAAATGACAATAGAATCAGTTTCTACCGCCGCCAATGTGTATTCAACGTTCCAGCAGTTCTGCCGCCTCTGTCCGCAAGGCGGGCTGATAGCGTGCATGGCGAGTGCCACCGAGCGAGCGCGCCAAGAGAACGCGCCGGGTGTTCTATAAGACACTTGTCAGCTGACTTTGATCTAAGGCGTATTTCTACCTCGTATTGGCGACGTGAGCGATCGAAAGCGTCGCTGTGGTCGGCCCACCACAATTGGCCGAAAGCTGGCTATGACGTCAGGAAAGGATGTCTTAACGACGGAAATAAGAGGAATGTAAGAACATCAATTTTGACGGTGTGGGCAGTGGGACTTTGAGAGCGCTATGATTTCAGGCTTTCACCATGCTGATTACAAGCACCATTGAACTTGTTTTTCATAAGGTAGTGACGTCACGAAAGTTAACCAAACGAGGGCGCCACCGAAACAACTCGCCGCTAATAGACCTTTCCAAAAAAGAGCGTGTGGCCGGTGCCATCTTGACTGTTCGTGCGTATGGCGCGTGCTTTCCTCGCTTTCCGAAGCGACGAACACGCACGTGCGGAGCTGTGAAGACCGCACGCGGGACTGTGATTTTGTAAACATTAAAAAAGTCTATACGATCCGGCCCTGCCCGTTGGTCATATCCACGAGGCAATCGCGCTTCGAACATGGCGTGTTATGCAGACAATGCTTTCGTCGTGTTCGCAGTGAACACCGTGTCTTTCGTACGATGTATATGAACAGTAGTCGACCAATGCGGAGAGCAAGTCGTCTGCTTCTTGCGCAGGAGTGGCGATGACGTCAGAACAACGCCGAGCTCTGATTGGCTCGGATTGAAAGGATTGAGGTCTATTCGCGACTCCAGCAAAACGAACGGCACCTAGCGGGAAAACACTGAACTGGCCGGAACAGGTCCTTTCGCGATTTCTGCTCGTCTCTTCTGGCTTCCGTGTTTACATGCTGTCGGTGGTTTGCGCGAGAGAACAGTTGTACCGGTGACTGTGTCGTAACCGTAGTATCGCCTTGTGACCCAGGTTGCTCTGCACGCGACCTATGGAACCGCGTGAGTCAGACATTCTGCGTTTATCAACGTTCCTCAGCACCGTGGAAGGACAGTGGGCAGTCCTTTCCTCGTTTCCTCGAAGAAAGTCAAGCCTCTGGAAGCGCGCTTACCCCAACACATCGCCGCAGGTTCGAAACGTGGAGAATAAAAAGTGGGGCGAACCATTTGGAGTCCAATTCCCGCTCGCTGATGCTCCAGCGTTGTGCGTTGAGCTGGCACATGGCACGGCACGACCTGGATTCGACCGCCATATTTGCCCGATAGTGGCGTCCCCTATAGGTCGCTGGAGTCGCGAATACTTCGTTTCAGCTTGGGTCCAGACGCAGCCGATGCTACAAGCGCGAGCATGTGACCCTGAACCAGGGGCGGATCCAGAACTCCGTTTTGGGGGGGCGGAAAATTTTTAAGGATACTATTCTCCCATGCTTTCTTGTGCACCGGCGGGTCCACCCATGTCAAATTGCGCTTCGAGAAGGGGGGGGGGGGGTCGACTTCCGAGAAGGGGGCGGCCGCCGCCCCGTCGCCCCCCCCCCCCTTGGATCCGCCACTGCCCTGAACAGTGCTTGCACTGCACGAGCGCGCGTGCTTGGCAGGGACGCTGAAAGCCCGCCGAGCTCGCGCTTGTAGCATCGGCTGCGTCTGGACCCAAGCTGAAACGATGTATAGACCTCAATGCTAAACGCCTTAAAGTCTACCCACTATTTTTTTTTTTTGTTTAATCGGCCAATAAGAGTTTGGCGTTCTGACATTATCGCAACCCATGAGCAAGAAGCAGACGAACTTGCGCTCCGCATAATCAAATTTTTATTTTTATTTTTCGCTACGCTTAAGCCTATCTCGGCGCAGGTGTGGCGCGATTCTTAGCAAGAGTATAGCGCTTTGGCGCAAGATGTAGCAGACTTTCGTTAATGGCGCAATGGACCTTTTCCACAGACCGACGGCACCGGGCGGTGGCTACACGAACTAAAAATCGAGGAATGCTGCCTGCGCTATCCATCGATAATGGGAGCTACGGTATACCAGTTTCTTCGCTCTCTGAGCTGCGGCGCGTCCCCAACGCGACTTTAAAGGGCATCCGTGGCGTCCACCGAAACGTCATGTTTTTCTTTCCGTCCACTTTCTTTTTTTGTGTAACACAATTATATATATGATGCAATTACGTGTTCTACTCGCTGATCCACAGCCTCCTTCCGAATTTCCTCGATCTTTCGTGTAGACTTCCACCGCTTGGCATCGGGCACTCGCGCGTGCGCAGAACACTTCTCGGAAAATGCTCCATTTGGCCCACTGTGACGAACCACTCCCATCACTATAGTCAGTGATTTAGTTGAGTCCGATGGGAAAACCAAGATGGCTGAAGTGTATAGGTGATTTGCTGGCTCTGATTTGCGGATGCGAGCAACGCCGGTTATGGACACCTCTCATTCCATGAGATAGCGAACTTCGGAGCGCGGCCAGCGCTAGGGCCAACCAGGGGCGGATCCAAAACTCCGTCTTGGGGGGGGGGGGGGGGGGGGCGGAAAATTTTTGAGGATATACTATTCTCCCATTCTTTCTTGTGCAAGCGGGGTCCACCCATGTCAAATTGCCCTCCAAGAAGGGGGAGGGAGGGGGTCGACTTTGTTTGGGAAGGCGAGCTGCCCCCGTCGCCCCCCCCTTGGATCCGCCACTGGGGCCAACGAGACAGTCAAACAGCGTCGAAAGTGCAACGTCACTGCGCGCGCTCGCCATTTTTTTTTGTGGGCGTGTTTTTTTTTCTTTTAGTCCAATCAAACGCATAAAGTGTGCCTGTGAATTTGCGGTTTTACTCCTCCATTGTGCAGGGAGTCCACAGCTTCCAAGAGAGGGCAGTATTTCGATAGGGGTCTATATTAAACGAAGGCGTAACACGAGAATCAAGCAGTCAGCTCGTTTCTACGCCTCGCTATCTTTACGTTCTCGCTTGGGCGTTCTCAGCGTTTCTACGCTCGTCTAGGTCAGATAACGGGAAGCAGTGTACCGTTGGACCTTCGTAAAATCTTCTCCGATTATTCGCATAATATTATACAGCTTTTCGTGCCTCTGTTTTATCATTATTATTACTAATAAAAATTGAGCAAATTTGGGCGTCTAAAGATTATCTCAATAGATGCAGGGAATGACGCCCATTCTTCGAGATATCCGGTACAAAGAGACAGGGAAAACAGAAGCCCTGTCATCCTGCAGAGAGCCAGATGAAGTTATCCCACTCGACTGATATGCCGGCATTGATAAGGGCACTCTTCAAATCTTGATTTCATCCCGGACCTATTGGCTTTTTATCGTGGTTGCAACGGCATTGGGAGGCCGATAAGAGTTTAGATTTCTTTACCACTATTGCACGGAATTACAACTACAAGTTGCCCCCCCCCCTTCCCAACCCCCCTGAAAAAAAAAAATTTATTGCAAAAAATAAATCTATCGCCGAACGCCCATTACCCACCCAAATTAAAGTCCCAAGATAAGGACTTGCTACAAGTAGCAACATTCTTTGAAGCACCCACAGCGTGACGGTGCAGGTTTTAGAAAGCAAATGGCGGCGCACTGCAGAGGTTTGAACTGAATGCCGCCAGTTTGTTCCAGCGAGATGTGCTTTGTCCTTTTGTATTGGTTGTCGTTACTTGTAAAAAAAGTATCAAGGGACTTCAGCCCAAATGCAGCGCTATGCTCCGGATTAGAAGCTTCACCTTCAGCGCGAGCTCGCTGACTTCCGCAGTGCTTTGGTTGCCTGTGCCTGCACGTTCACACTTGTGTTCTGCGGGCAGAAAGCTCGCGATGAAGGCGGAGCTTTCAGTCTCATCTTAAAGGGACCATGAAATGAATTTTCGGCTGGGATAAAATGGGATTTTACGAATCGCATAACGTTTATTTAGTGCGTTAAAATAAAACTAACCTTAATTCTCCACATAAAGGGGGAAATTAGTAATACTCCACGAGGAGTCTGACTTTTTTTCTATGGTTCTTGAGGTGAAAACGGATATAGTGCACGAGCAAAGCCTAAAGCCTGCTTTCCGGTACGAAAATTTCGAAAATATAAGCGGACTATTTCGTACCTCTATTTCCTTCGAACTCTCTCCGCCTTTTCACTGCGATGCATCCGCGGTGCCCATGGCCCGTGAGGCGAACCTGCAGCTCACGCATTGGGCACGCGCAACGGGTAGCTCGGACGTCTGCACCCGTCAACAATCAAGTCGGTCGACGAATATCGGAATTCGCGTTCGTGGCCAATGAGCGCCGAGACGGCACTTATCCTCGCTCGCGAATGACAAGTTGCATGGTGTGCTTAGTTAGGAAGGACGGTGGAAGCTTGAAGTCACCGTGCCGGTGCCCAAGCACGTGACAACCGCGCGTTATTTCTCGTTTCGCTTTTGAGGTGAGGATTAAAGCTAAGGACCGAACCCTATGACAAAGTTTCAAAACTAACCAATATCAAGATCAAAAGTTAGAAGTAATGTTCTGAAAATTTCAACGCGAGAATGGAGTCCGTTTTCGCCCCGTTTTCGGTAACTGGCGCCGTTTAGCTCCAGGTATTCGAGAGCTCCTTCGGTAGCCCATTTTCCCATCGAAAACTTCAGAAGATCTCGTATATAACTTTTTGAACAAAAAAACGGTTGCTTCTGAAACATTGGCATCTGGTTCGAGCCACTAGCGCTACGTTTGGGCGGAAAATGGGTGATCAACGATTTATTTTTGCAATAAATTAATTCTTTTGGGGGTGGGGGAGGGGGGGACGACAGCGTGGACGACATTCTTATATTCTTAGTGATATTTTAAGAAACGCGCGGAAGAGCCAATCATAAATTGAGAACGTAAGAAGCTACACCCTACGTTTCTTAAGCTGTCGGTGTCCGTAATATTGCCACCATCCGGCACCTTATATCGTCCCTCTTGTGAGTCCCGAATGTCCCTAGTGTCCCCGACCAGTCTTCAGAGACTTAGACCCATGGCTACGTACACCCTTTCAGCACACTTATTGCGAGTAATGCGTACACTTTTTTTAACCGCGAAATATAGGGTGTCGTTGCGTGGATCACACCTTATCCTTGAAAGGTGTAAAAAGAGCGGAAAAAAGTATGCTATATTTATTTTTACCGCAAGTCCAGACTCCAGACGCATCCGACTCTACCACCTGATGAGGCCAATCAGACAGCGATCATGGTGTTCGCCGTGTTTCTCCGCCTGTTCTATCATCGTTTAACCAATCATAAACAAACAAAAAAAAAGACCGCTTCTTCTGGCTGCGACTTGAGCACGTGAACTCTGCTCGTTTTTCTCCAACTTTACAACAACTGCCATTGCAAGTAGAAAAAAAAAATCGAACGCGTGTTTTATAGGTTAGGAATGAGAATGACAAGCGGCATTTACTGAAAGTAGAAAAAATATTTTATCGCCTCTTTCAAGCTAGTTGTTGCTATGACACCCTTTGCCCCGCTATAAGCTGATTTACATCTTTAAGGGTGTAAAATTTTCTAGCGTGCAATGCGGCAGGCAAACCGTGACCGAGCGCAAGGCCGTCAAGGCCGCGAGCGCAGCCAAACCCTACTACCCTCCGCTCCCATCCTTTCCCCTCTTGTCCGGTGGAATACGTGAGCAGTGTGGCGCAAGCTTTCCCTTTTGCGGAGGTCGCCCTTTAACTTCCAGGCGATATCCGCGAACGAGCGAAATCAGGAAGCGGTACTAGACCCAATCTGCCCGCTTTGCGATAGCCCGACCAGAGCGCACGCCTGTCTTTGCACCCGGCGACTGCTGCGTCCGCTCGTCGCCGGGCGTTGGCGCTAGAACTATTTCAGGGCTCGCGAGGGACCGCAGCATCTCGCTCAACCCCCGATGGACCACAGCCCGAAGCTACGGGCCACCAGGTCCAATCGTGAGCCAGTTAGAGATCACGTGGTACATTCGCCGTGCGTGTATCAGATAGCCGCGCGGCGTGGTTTTTGGATGACTCGTGATTGTTCCTAGTGGTCCGTGTAGCTTCGGCTGTGGTCCGTTGTGGAGTGAGACGATTGGGAAGCATCGGTGCAGAAGATAGCCGCGTACCGTCTCTCTGATAGCCCGAGAGCTCGAGATGAACGCAAGCAGAACTCACGTACTCCGCTATCAATGCTCAATTTTCGCTTCCATATCAAGTAAACCTTGGCCTTGCGAACACAATTTTTTTTCTTTAGATTCTGTTCCTTTTTTTTATTATTAATCCCGTGGGGACAGAAATAGAGATCTATGTCCGAATTTTTTTGCTATTATATTACGAGGGCGGCTTTTGCTGATATACTCCGTAACAAGGCCGAGCACAGTGAAGGGTTAGGAGACACGCCAACAGAAAGACACAGACTGTAAAAGCTGAGATTCGAGAAAGATACTAAGTAGAATTTTCTTCTTTTTTTTTTTCAGCTCGAATGTATTTTTTTTGGTAACCCTATATGGTTTTGAGCCGAAGCGGCGGCGTTAGTCGTCAGTGCTGCCATTTCGTCAAGCACCGTTCTGTGAACTGTGCTACCCCGTGCATGGCGGAGATGGCAGCGCACGCGGCGGCCATGCGGAGGGACGGGGTTGTAACCCCACTATGCCCGGCTAAGTGTTCTTTTTTCATTTTTTTATTGTTTTTGTTATATCTCGCCTGTCATCGTGTCAGCTCGTTCAGAACCAGACTTGCACATAACGCGTTACGTTACAAGAAAGGCGTCACTTCTACTAGTTACTTTTTCCGGTAACAAGGATACGACTATACTCCGCTTCACCGTAAAGGTCCGTTCACACCCTTGCGACCGAGTGCGACCGAGTACGACCGAGAGAGACCAGACCGGTTTTTAAGCCTCTGCGATCTCTTAGGACCAGCTCCGCTGTATAGCGTATCCGATCCTAAAAACCGGTCTGGTCTTACTCGGTTGTACTCGGTCGCAAGAGTGTGAACGGCGCTTAAGTCCGGGCGCAGCGGATGCTACGAGGCAGCGGAGCCAACCCAAGGCCGTGTGAGCGTCACGTGACCTTGGAGAAGAGGCACAGCGACGCGCGGAGAGCGTATCACGGACTGCGTCCACAGAGCGGGATTGGCTAGGATAACTCATAGCGTCCGCTTCGTCCGGACGTCAGATGAAACGGAGTATGGTTACTTTTCGAGAGAAAGAGTAACGTATTTCCGTTACTTTTCGATGGAGTATGGAGCAACGCTATGCAGTTACTTGTGGAGAGGATTGTGTACAACGCAAGTTACCTTACTTGGTTTTTATCTCAGCTCGCGCCTGTGACTTTCACAGAAGAAAAAAAAGTTTTAACAATAAAATGAAAAAAAAAGAGATGCGCACGAGTTTAATACAAAACTAGGCATTATTAAAGACACGAAATATTGAAAGACGGCTACTGCGGCAGAAAAATGGCACATTCAAAGCAGCTCGCTACTTTCGAGCTCTATGTAACGCGGTCCATTGTGAATCTCGGTAACGAGTACTTAGTTACTTATTGAGCGAGTAACGATTAATGCTATTTAGTTACTTTCTTTTTTTTAATAACGTGTACGTGTTTGTTTAGAATTATATGGAACGTACCACGTGAATAAAAGCAGCGGGGGCGCGCTGCTTCGGGTCAGTCGCCTTTCCGCCCCCGACGCAGGATGCGCGCTACCATCTTCCTTTTATTTTCCGGCACGAGTTCGCCGATTAAACTTTTGCTTTTTTTATTCACTTGCTATTTTTTGTGACAGTGGTTTTGTGCAGCATGTTCTCTTGTAGCGCTACTGTATACAAACATCGCACTGAAAGTTTCGTGTGTTCCTTAAATGTGTAGATATCTTTTTAAAGAGATTATACACACACACAAAAAAAAAAAAAAACGGGGACAAGAATTTGAGTGGCACGGAGGACAGGGACGCCCTGTCCTGTGGGCCACTCATCTTCTTGTCCTCAATTTTCTTTATTTTTTCTTTCTTTCTTTCTTACTTTTTCTTTTTTTTTCTTGAAGAAAATAGGGTATGCATATTTTTTTTAATATGTAAATAACAACCAACCAGCCCAACTCGCTGTCTTAAAGGAAGCATAAAATGAATTTCCAGGCTGGGATAAATTGGGATCTTACTATTCGCATATCGTTTGGTGCGCCAAAATAAAACTAGTGCACGAGCGTAGAAAACCCAAAGCCTTCTTTTCGGTACGAAAATTTGAAAAATATAGTGAACCTATTTCTTACCTCCTTTTCTTCTAACGTTTTCTGTCTTTTCACTGTGATGCATCCGCGGTGCTCGAGCACGTCAGCCGAACCTGCAGGTCATGCATTGGGCAGTAGCACTGCGCGTCATTCGGACCTATGCGCTCGTCAACGATCACTCCGTCGACGACAGCACTGAGAATGACAAGTGATATGGTGTGCTTAAAAAGTACGGTCTAAAGCAATCTAAAGTCACTAAATAAGCTACGCTCCAGAGTAACGACACTTAGCCATCTTGTGGCTTAAAATCATGGTGGCCAGTTATCTGGAACCTTATCTGAGATCGCATAAAACGCTTTTCCGTCCTCCAGTCATTTCAAAACAGTTTAGGACAGAGCAAAACAATATCACATAAGGTTGCTAACACCGCATCTAAAGCTGAGGGAAGTCGCATTTTTGAATTGTGGCGATCGACAGTTGTGTCTGCTCCGCACTAAGCACCAAGATGGCGGCGTCCACAACAATACCGGGGAACAGAGTGCCGATACTCTAAGCGTAGCTCACTCAGTGGTTCTAGGAGGCACTTTTCAAAGCCACGCGCTCGTGCTCACGCCTTAGTCAGCACTGCAGATGTTTGTGAGATCCATGCAGTATAGCCGGTATAGAATATTTTTTTCCGAATAGAAGAACATGAAGGTAAGAGCAGGAGGAGAAAACAGAGGTGTTAACAAAGGCGCCCGGCCTCGCGGTTGGTTACTCTGACTTGAGGAAGGGGACGGGGAGATGAAAGGTGGAGGACATAAAGAGAAGAGGAGACGCGATTAACGTAACGAACACCCGCGTTCACACTGCGAGCACAGAGCCCTCTGCCTACATAATCGCGAGAGTGTCGAAATCTCGAAAATAATAAAAACTAAAAACACTAAAATGACGTCGTTTTGCGTGACACCAATGTTCACGCACATAACGCGAGTTGGGTGAACCAGCACGATCGAAGTTCATTCAAACGCATGAACGCTTAGCGTAATTACAGAACCAACCTCGTATATCATCAAAAATAAGTTCCAAAATCTCCAAAACCCCCGTCAAATAGAAATAATGAAGAAATAAATTCGGAAAACAGAAGTGGCACCCTAACAAAAATGTACTGTAACACAATGTATAGGACGGCTCATTACAACAAAAACATTATCGCCGGGGGAATCGAAGAAAGCTCGTGAGTCGTGTCGAACGGGCTTCCGATATACGAGGAAGCCCTCGGAGGACGTTTTGACAAGCGACGTCGTTCGTGCATGACGCCTCTATTGTCGGCCGCCACAGGATGCCGCGAGGCAGGCATGTTCTGACATGTATTTATAGCTCAAACATCTACACTGCGCGGCACTGTTAGCACAAACAAACTATCATCGTTTTTTGTTTTTGTTTTTTTTAATTGAGAGGTTATTATTAAAACTATACTCCGTTTCACACCACGTCCGAGCGAATCTGACGTATACGGCACTGATGGAGTACACTAAGCAGCACCAAAAAACACTCGTCGTTCTCGTATATTTACATCTCATCGGCTACACCAATCACGGTACACAGAAAAGTGCAAGACCACGGCGCATTCATTGTGCGTGATTGGTTCAGCTGGGGCCTTAAACTTGTCAAACACAAAGCTAGAGCCGAAAGTTCGCGGAGGACGCCTATTGGACGTCGGCGAAAAAAGCGCGAAGTCCCCAACTTTGTGTTTGACGTGTTTAGATTCAACTACACGTAGTTCTACGGAAATTTATGCAGCGTAGTACACCTATGCAGCGACCAATTATTTTTATGATAAAGGTAGCTTTTCGTGTTGAAGTAAGCTTGGTTCGATGCTAGCTTGCATAGTTCTCCTCGTAATATTTGGACGACGAGAAAGAACTAGAAAACAAATTGCGTGTTCAGTGTAAATGAATGATCGATTGTCTGGTGGGGTCGATGAAGTGTCGTACTGTTTTTGTCGTTTACGGCGTGAAACCTGCAACCCGAACACGTGCCTTGGAAATACACGTGCTCCGAGCAAAAACGAGCAAAAAGAATGAACTTCTGCGCCGGCCCCCGCGAAAAGGATGCCAGCTGTGCGGGAAATTTTACTGCTTCGTGCGTTCAACCGTTCGTGAACTCGGAATGACGAATGAGCGTTTTATTCCGACTCGAGCCAACAACCAGTCTACGCTTCAAAGTAACGACACTTGAACCATCTTGTATTTAAAAAAAGAGATAAATAAAAATCCTGCTTTTCGGTGAAAATTTTTAAAATATAGCAAACTATTTCGCACCTCCTAATCTTTCGAAAGCCCTCCGCCTTTTCACTGTGATGCATCCGCGGTGCCCAAGCACGTCAGCCGAACCCAGCTCGCCCATTGGACAGTCGCTCCGTCGACGAATATTTGAATGCGCGTTCGTGGCCAGTGAGTGCCGTGACGGCACGAATCATCACTTGAGCTTGGGCTCATCGCTTACGGAGCCAAGCACATCACGACCACGTGACTTCTCATTTCGCTTTTGAGTTGAGGATTAAAGCTAAAAAGGAAGAAATTGAACAATGACTTCACGGTCCCTTTAAGGGCGAAGCTTAAAGACCGATGACCAGTTCGCGCTTTCCACTTTCCCCCGCTTCCTCCTTTCTTCCCTTCTACTCTGCCCACCGTTGCCCGTTTCCTCCTCCTCAAGGTGAGGAGGATATTCTGCCTTGCAGAATCTCGAGTCTGGTCTTCGGCCTTTAAGCGTCCTCCAAGTTATTTTATAATAAAGGTATTCTTTTGTGTCAAAGTAAGCTTGGTTCGATATGTTACTAGGCAGGAAAGCTGCTGGCTTGCATATTTCGTTCCCTCGTAACATTTTGACGACGAGAGGAACTAAAAAAAATTTTGTGTGTTCAGTGTAAATGATTGATCGATTGTCTGGTGATGTCGATGAAATGTCGTACTATTTTTGTCGTTTGTGGCGTGAAACCTGCAACCCGGGCACGTAACTTGGAAAAAACACTTGTTCCGAGCAAAAACGAGCAAAAAGAATGAACTTCGTCGTCCGCGAAAAGTATGCTGCAGCTGTGCGGACAATTTTATTGCCTCGAGCGTTCGACCGTTATACGAAACTGTAACCGAAACCCCAAAATGACAAACAAGCGTGTTTTGTGTTTTTTTTTTGAGTTGAGTTAACAACTAGTTTACGCTTTAAAGTGACGACACGCAAGCTATCTCGTAATAAAAAAAAAGATAAATAAAAATTGTTCGCTGCAGTTCGCCGAAGCTCTACCTGAAATCGCAGGAAACGCAATTTTCGTTCGCCATAAATGTTACAATATAGTCCGTGACGCTCCGAACATGTCTGCAAACTGCAGTGCCGGTTACTCTAAAAGTGTATAGGCTCCGAGCGAGTGACTCTAATCCTAACCGTAGCCTCCCAGATTCACACACGGGGACCGTGGAGGTCATGGTCGGTCGGACGAATGCTTCGGGGCCGCACATATGCTCAAGGTTAAAATGTATACCCAACCGCTCGAACCGTTAATTCGAAGAGCGATTCGCTCGAAATAGAGCAACTTACTACACAAAAATAACATAAAATGTTTTTAGCAATAAAAAAAATAAAAAAAAATGATTGGACTATTTTTGTTCTTTTATCTCTTCTTTTTTTAGATTCTAGTAGTGTCATTATACTCGGCGCCAACTATTTTATGCCACCCTGTCAAGCGTGTCAAAATGCGCGAGCGCATGTGAATGAGACTCAGCACGAACTTCAAGCAGACTTGTACGTATAGTTCAACTACTCTACTCAAGTTACTGTAGTTTACCTACTTTTCTGAGTAGTTTAGTAACTTTCAATTACATTTGTATGTCGGTAATTAGTAGTTTACTTTAATTACTTTTTTCGAGTAACTTCTACTCAAATTACAAATTACTTTTGAATTTTAGTGGTAGGTTTGCTGGTCAACAAATATTCCGGCGCAAACATAGATAAGATGTTGGAAGATCAGCTGATTTTTGTAAAGGGGGAAGCATGTGGCTTAGGCAAAAAAGGGGGGAGGGGGAGAGTGGTTTGAAGGGTCCAAGACACTCTAAAATTTCCACGAGTCCCCCACTGCAACAACCCGAGGCGCCAGGAAGCGGACAGACACGTCGCAAGGGAGGCCCAGTAAATGCGGGACTAGCGCCGAAGACTGGCATTTCTTTGTGTACTGAAGCTCAAGGAGACTTGACGTATTTAAAGAAAGTTTTTTTTTTTAGTTTGTTTTAACCCTAAGGCCCCCTTTCGGGCACTACATAAGGGGAACATAATACAAAGATTCATACAACTGAACCAAGTGGGAACAAAAAGAGACACAGATAAAAAATAAAGGTAAAAAGCATAAACTGAAGGTACAAAGCATTTGGCTCGATTTCGGCCTTCAAATATAAGATATACAAAAGATGGCGCACAATAAAAATAATTACACCAGAAACAAGACACTGACAACAACAAATATCGCCGGGATACAAGACTATTCAAGGTTTAACATGTTTAGAGCGGAGACAGAAGACTGATGGCCACTAATGGAGGCAATTTCTCTGGGGATGCTGTTCCAGTCCCCACTTCTCCGCAACATAGAAACTCTAGCCCACTCCAGGAGGTGTACACACTGCCGCCTCACTCTAAGGAGTCAACAAAATGCAGCACCCGCTCTAAGCCCATCTGGTGTTTCCGTAGTTTGTGCCGTACTTGATGGATCGCGTGCTAAAAGGCAACGCAGAGGTGACCTCTTTGCGTTGCATTTCCTCCCAAAACAAGCATATGCAGGTCTTCCAAGATTCAAAGATCGGTGAGAACTTAAATACCCCAAAGTTTTGAAAGAAAAAATCTGAATCGTAAGTATTTTAAGAACATGGTATTTAAAGTACTATTTCAAGTAGGATTAGAAAACTTGTTCTAAGAGAATGTACTTGAAGCACATTAAAGTATTTTTCTCGTAATTTCTAAAGAAAGTAAAACTCCCGACTACAAAGTCAATTCTCCAAAATTGGAAACAAAAAATGGCGTATCGTCATATGAAAACGCGTATCGTCTTTCGAGACGTCACCTGGTCATTTCTTTGAGTGAAGTAATGGCGGCTAGTAGACCGATACAAATAAGTGCCTTATAAGTGGATTGTGTCAAATAGCCAGTCAGCGTGAGTAAAACAATTACGCTGTGGCGACTTGACTTTATCCATTATTTGCCGCCATGTTCGAAAAACACTGACCCCTGGAGAAATGCATACCAGCTAAAATAACGTAAAAAATAGTGTATGAATGGCATCATGAGAACTTGTGTTGAAAAGTATTTGTACTGTATTTAAAAGTATGTTGTATTTATAGTACTTTACTTCACATACATTGCACCCGGTGTACTTACTATACTTGAATTACGTAACCTCTCATTGACTGTGTACTTAATTTCAAGTACTTTTTAGATGTACTTTACGCAATACTGTAAACAAGCAAGCACTGTCTGCAAAATAAAACTCAGGCAATGCTAAACCTCAAAGTAGAAATGATACATACGCAGTACATCATTGACCAAAAAACAAAAAGTACAAAACAATTAATCACACAGAAGCAGAACCAGCTATTAAAGCATTTATGTGAAAACACAAGCCGCTTTATATTTGTCTAGCAGAATTTCGTTAACGAATCAAAACATTTGTGTACTTCCTTGTTACTATAAAAATATAAAAGTAACTTAAAAGTAATTCGCTACTTTGTTAAGGTAGTTAGTAATTTACTCAATTACTTTCCATTCGAGTAACTTCTACACTACTCAAATTACTTCTGAGGCCAATACTCAGTAACTTAACTTAATTACTTTTTTTAGTAACTTGTACATGTCTGCGTGGCTTTGTGCCACAAAGCCACGTGCTCAGCAATGTGGGGCTGCAGTACTGTGGATTTTATACGCTAGCCTTGACAGTGTAGCATTAAATAGTTGAAGCCCTGTTTGTTTTGTTTATTTTACTTTTTGTTTGTTCGTTCGTTTCTTTTTGAGCTAAGATCGACTATGTCCACGTTCAATGAAAGAGTTTCTCGCGTTTGTAATTTAATTTTTTTCGCATTTTATAAAAGTGTTTGTTACCTCTACTAAAAGGCTCCGTCTTTTGTTTACCTGCTAGCTTAGTAATACTTCAATGAAATTAACGGCGGTGCGCCATCGATTCAGTCAACTCTTCGGCTTTGGTTTGTTTTGTGTCTCAATTCAAACAAGGTACGCTTGTCCGTCATTTGTATTTGTATTATGGAGCGACAAGGCGGTAGTTTGTCCCGTAACGGAGGCCTGAACACTTCTGGCTTCCTTTTTACTCGACACCCCACAAATAACAAATAAACATCAGTCAAGTAGAACATACAAGAAACTACAGAATGGCATTATTTCACTGATCTAGCCAGTAATAACGCAGCTTTTGAGCACGATATTAGGGGAGTTTTCGCACATCGTTTTCGCCGTCCCGCAACGCTCTCCGCAACCCGCTACAATAGGGAGTTTTTCGCCCCGTTTCGCCCTCCACTAAGCTCTCCGCAACGAAGAAGCCGCTACTGCGCCTGCGCGCCGATGGCCTTGACTGTAGAGTTCCAGGTATCGTAGCGGGTAGCGGAGAGCGTTGCTGGACGGTGAAAACGGTATACGAAAACTCCCTAATACCCGAACTCTACAGTCAAGGCCACCGGCGCGCAGGCGCAGTATCGGCTTCTTCATTGCGGAGGGCTTAGCGGAGGGGGAGACGCAGTCTACGAAAACATCCCTAATAACAAAATAAAAATATAGTGAAGACGGTGCGGTTGTTCTGTTAACCTGCAACATACCTACTAAGCTTTTTTTTTTGCATGGTTGTAATTATGTTTGTTTTGTGTCTCATGCAGACGGTGTAGCGGAGATGTTTTGTTTGACATAACGAAAATCGCCCATTTTGTTGTTAGCCAGTTTTAGCAAGTCGTAGCTTTAGTAGGAGCGATACGTACAAGAACGAGCCTTTGTAGTAAGGTTGAAAGCTTGTTGGTAATGACTGTACATACTAAGATAAATAGCGGAATCAGAAAAATAGAAGAAGAATCGGACGAGGCAGCTCTCTTCTGTTTTGTCCCATTCTTCTTTCTGTCTTAGTGATTGCGCTGTCAGTATGTACACCTATTGTAAAGGTTCATGCTTTGAAGCCCCTTCAAAGCATGCCTCGGAAACGGTTTGCTAAACTACACAGAGGAAACCCCGATGAAGATGCCGGGAGAGATGTGGGCCTCCTCTGAAATGGACAAGTCGGTACCCGGCGTAGGGGAGGCCGGCATTCAAATTGAAGGTTACAGCGGATAAAGTATTGCGCTCGTCTGCATATCCACGGTCACAAACGTTCTTCAAGTCCCGGTTTCCTCAGAAAGATCAACGAGGCATCGTAGGAGTCGAGCCACCTGGACACAAGAACCACCGGGGAAAGGAAGCTCATGCAGTGTGGAACAGGGAAGGCCGCTGATGAAGCGACGATGGAAGAGAGCTTTAATTAAGCCGCAGTAGCATTGCTAATACACCACACAAGAACTGTTTACAAACGCGTTCGGGCATACAAATGTATGAAGCAAACATGATTCGGGACATGCTTGAGGGGGTGTCGCAGATCATTATGTTATTATGTCTGCATGCAGCCATCACCTTTGTATGATGTGTGGGCACTGGGCACCGTGACTGCGGCGCTCGTCCTCATCATACTCTCGCGTCGTATCCTCTCGAGGTCCGCAGTTCTCGCAATCTGGGTCACTGACACGTTTCAGCTTGTGCAGCGCAGATCGGAGATGGTGTTCGCACAGTTGACTCGCAGGAGGTGCATGAAGTGGGGATATTTCCGCTCTCGGCAGCTCCCTGGGTGGCGGACAGGGAGGTTGTCTGACAGCAACCACAGAGTGTGGGTGACGCCGATGGCAAACAGTTCGTCGACCGACGTTTCATCGACAGATAGTGTCGTCGACACGGCGACGTTGCATCCACAGTTCGTTTCATCGAAAGATGCACCCCGCGTTCGTTTCACAGACACACCTTGCGACGTTTGGTCGAAAACGAAAACGTCAGTACTTTTTCTGTCTTCCTTTGCGTTTTCCTTTTCCTATCCCAGTCTCAGGTTTACTGTCATATTCAACTTACACCAGCTCGCCTGCACTCTGACTATTGTTTCGTTGTCGAAAGAGTCTTTCCGCAATTTTTGCGCACGCTAGCGCTAAATTTAGCGCTTGCGTTAGCGCACGCTACGCATGAGAGTTTACCCAAGCATCTCACGCTTGCAGCGCCACCAAGATACAGTAACAATTTTTACTTTACCCATGAAATGCGGTTACTTGAGACAAAAGAAGTTTTCTGGCTCAGAGTAACATTTAGATTCGTTTCAAAATGAGAATGCGACGCGAGCGGTCGACCGGTAGAGGTCTGTACTGACCTTCGCACACCCGAACATGTACAAGATACTGTAGAAAAGTAGTTACTTAATAATTATTGGCATCAAAATCAATATGAGTAGAGTAGAAATTACTAAATTACAAAGTAATGGAGTAAATTAACTCTGTAAAAAGTAGTGAATTACTTTCGAAGTTACTTTTATATACAGTATATATATATATATATATATATATATATATATATATATATATATTTTTTTTTTTATGATAGCAATGAAGGCAGTTGCGTAGCGGGGGGGGGGGGGGGGGGGCTGGTCTCCGGGTACCAGGCGTTTCAGTCACGTGGGGGGGGGGGTGCCACCACTGGCGGCATCCCCCCCCCCCCCGCTTTACTAGTTGCGATCTCGGGGAGTTAATGGGGGGAAGGAGGGCGGATGCCGGCCATAGGTGCACCCCCCCCCCCCACGTACACGCACCATTATGAAGCGTTGTGCCTCACTTCACTGGCAATGCGATATTGCAATTTTAGTAGAACGTTCCGATACTTCGATAACGACACTCCATAATACCCTGTCGACGCCCCTATACTCGCGTGCATCGCGTCGCCATCGGGTATCGTTATCGGAGTTAGCGAAACGATTTCCTAAAACTCTCTAATGCCAGAAATGCCACGCGTGCCGCGTCATGCCATTAGAGTTCTAGCTTCTAGCCTCAGCACACAGCCGCTCTTGCAGGTGCTATTGTCGCAACCAATGGGGAACCTTGAACGGAGTTTCAAAGAAGACAGAGGTTCGAGTCTGTCGATTACCGTTCTGGTCGGAGGTCCAGTTTTTACCAGAAGTTGCAAAGCTTCCATTCCAATATTTACAAGTCCTGATCCCAGCGTGCGATCCTTTCAGCCCAGCACGCGCATGGTCGTCGCTTCGGAAAGCGAGCAAATCACGCCCCATACGCGCGAACACTGAAAATGGAACCGGCCAGGAGCCCTTTTTTGGAAAGGTCTATGTACTAATTCCTCCGTTGCGAAAGTTGCATAAAAGTTCAGTGGATCTGGCACACAAAAGGAGTGTCGGGGGATACAAAATGCAGAGGTGAGACCGAGGAGGTCAGGGGCGGATCCAAGAAGGGGGGGGGGGGGGCGGCGAAGCGGCCGCCCCCCCCCCCTCAAACAAAGTCGACCCCCCCTCCCCCCTTCTCCGAGGGCAATTTGACGTGGGTGGACCCCCCGGTGCACACGAAAGAATGGGAGAATACTATCCCTACAAACTCCCGCCCCCCCCCCCCCCAAACGGAGTTCTGGATCCGCCCCTGGAGGAGGTTAACATACCGGTTGCATGACAAGCCCCTCGGTTCCCTAATGGTGGTAGACAAAGGGCTTTACTCAGTGGAAGGAACAGTACAAAAGCTAACATTCCGAGAACATCTTGCAAAAAGCTGACTCAGCAGTTTTACACAAAACAAAAGTTTCGCGCCTGCAAGCGTGTATATGCGCCTCAGTAACGTTAAACGGAGACTATTGAACGCCGTGGACCGACGTCATACAGATACGTACATATCCCTACGCCAGTGGCGTCACGAGGGTCAGTGACACCCGGGGCGGTAGCCCGCCGCGACCCCCCCCCCCGCTCTCGTGGCGCGCCGCGACACTCCCCGAGCTCTGCACCCGGGGCGACGCGCCCCGGTGCTCGTACAGATACGTACATATCCCTACGCCACACAGAAATCTCCAGAACATCGATCGTTGCGTGGTTTCAACTACAACACCTTTCGTAGCTTGTGCACCGTTCTGAGCGGAGTTCCAGTGAATCATCATTCCGGCTGCAGTGCACGCGATAAGGCTCGACCGATTTCCCGATATAGATTGATCAAAAATATATTTATTAACGAGCGTACACTCTCACCCGTCAGAAATCGGCACCGAGCGATAGACGGATACTCCTCATCGTCAATTATGTGACCGATTGCGCGCAAGCTCGCCCCCGAGGTAGCGATGGGCCCAAGCGGAATGTCACCTTGGGCGAATCCCTGAGAATACCGATGTCGACGACACGAGCTTCGACGCAGTTCGGACTTTCTCCCCGGGGAACGCAACGCGAGAGGGACGCTTCTTGTTCGCCTCGACGGTCAACCCCGGGGACGGGCAGGAGGAAGATTGAACCGTCGCCGCGCAGGCGAGATCAGCGTTGTTCACACGGCGTGGTATATAGCTGTGCCACGCGATTCCAGGAAACACAAGACTGGAATGCGACGGCTTTTCTTTTTTTTTTTTTCTCACGCTGCGCAAGGACGCGTGTGCCCTGTGTGCAAGCGAAGGATAGATCTGAGAAGAACGTCGAATGTGCCGATCCTTCCGTAGGGAGTTTTAGTGGATCGTTCCGGTAACTCCGATAACGATGCTTGTTACTCCGCCGATGCCTTTGCGGATTCATCTAATAGAGTGTTCTCTAATATGTCTGCAACCAACGCCGTGTCTTTTGTGTATGATGTATACGAGCAGCGTGGCTCTGTTTTACTATGCATGGACCGAAACGGAGTACCTTATTGATAACTTGATTGGTAAATAAGGCGTTCGTCGACGCCTTATTTTGTATGTTTACTTCGAATCTTTTATACGGGGAAGGCGAGCGCGTGCGCGGTGCGTATAGACCTATGCATTCCCCAAACATTCTCCTTGATGCTCGGGTAATTTAGCAACAGTGTCTGTCCAATGTTGTGTGCCTGTCACGTGGCCTTCGGAAGGGGCAACGCGCGTGGCGACTATAGTCACGTGACACATTCACTGCGCTGGAGATGGCTCGTCCGCTGCGGGTTTTCGCAAGGCGGAGTAAAGTATCGGCTATGCGCGTCCATGCATATTAAAATGAAACTGGCATGGGTCCATAGGCATTCCTAAGACTCTGGGACGTACTTCCACCTATCGGCAAAACGTTAAAAAAGATAGTAATATATATATATATATATATATATATATATATATATATATATATATATATATATATATATATATAGTATATAAAGAATTACAGACCCATTTCGCCCGAATTTTCAGGTTTCTGACGCCATATCAGCTCCATAGCGTAATCGCAGAGCTCCGTCAGCCGATCCATATTTTCACAAGTTGAAATTTTCAGAAAATCAAGCTGTCTAACTTTTGAATAAAATAACGGTTGGTGCATGAAACTGCGGCATCTCGCTCGAAATGGTTGGGACTACGTTCCGATCGGAGTTTGAGCTCAACTTTCGCGCCGAATGTCTAGTTTATTCTTTCGGTGCGAACAAGCCGGGTTCGAGCAAGATGAAAATAACATTGTGTCTATGGAGAATTATAGTATAACGGGCATGGTGGCGGGGGGCCGAAGGCGTACGGATAACTAAATGAAAAGAAAAAGAGAAAACCATTGAGTGAAAATCAGCAACAACAGAACGGTTTATATGTACACACAAACAGACACACAACACAAAACATATAGCAAAACAACAACAGACGATTTATTTTATATATATATATATATATTTTTTTAAATAAATTATTTATTAATACATAGCTGAAACGTCGTGGCTCAGGGGTCGACTACGTTTGGTTGAGAGACATTTCATCGAAACTCGTTTTAGAGAACGGGCGCGTTTTATCGAAGCAGGGTGTAGAAAAAGCGGAGTTGCCGAAGAGTGGGCTCTGTTTAGCGAATCCGTTCTGCGGGCGTAAGCAAATCTGGAAGCCTCTAAAGGCGTGATTCACCGAGGCGTGTTTACCTGAGCCTCGCGCCCCCTTCCCTTTCTTTCCACGCGTAAACCAAGCGAGACGCAAAAGGTTTGTTGTGAAAACAGCGCGGCTGTGACGTGCATAAAAATTTGTCAATCGCACTTTATAAGTTTTTTTCCGAATACGCTGGCCGCCCAAAGACCCCAAGCTACTGACTCGCTGGCTGGCTCGGGTTAGACGTCGGCACAGGTGCAACGGGTGCAACGGCTGAATGAGCCAACGTTGGAACGAGCTACAGCCGAGTTCGGTTAATTGTGTTCAATTCTCTAGAATGAGTCTCGTCGCCTTTTGATCTAAATCGAGTTTAAAACGGGGGTCTCTAAACCGACGTTCGCTAAAATGAGGGGATTGCCCAGAAATTTCAAAAGTAATATTTATTTTTTTTAGGTTTGGTGTGTTTAGTTTTTAAGGTTTGGAGAAATTTTCAGGGAATTGACAGCACTGAAGTAGAGGTAATAATAATGATAAAAACTTCAATTAAAAGATTAATAAGCGACGTGGTGTGTGTAGATGTAGATACTTCATTTGTTCCATTCGGTATTTCGAAACAATCAGAGCGGCGAGCAGGGAACGAAAAAAACGTGTACGCTTGCCATGTGATGTCACAGGGTTATAATATTGCGTCATTAGGATCTATAATCAAAATTTGAGTGTGGGAACCTCCCAATTTCTCGAAGGGCTCAAGGCATACCAGTTGCACATCTCCGTACGACTGTCACCACGAGTTTTGCCAAAGCTGGTCTTCGGCCTAACCCCAAATGAACATCTCTGTCTACATATCTCTTCTGCAAGTCGGGGGGCGTGTCGGGGAAATGAAGTTGGGACAGCAAAACTGTTTCGTAGATCTAACGTTCGTCCGAACAACGACGCTTTTCTTCCTTTCTTCATCCGAAGGGGAAAAATATTCTTACAACTTTGACTTAAAATAACAGAATTCCACACACAGAAGTTCCCATGATTGTCTTATTCTGGGCGCGAAATGCTAGCGTTCCGACAATCGCGACATGCGAGCCCTGTGTCGCTATCAACCCGACGCGCGGAGCTGATGCAGCCAAGCGGGAACTGAGCCCAAACACCGGCCGGCACTTGTTGCATCAGCACCATCGGAGGCACCGCCCGGATTGGCTCAGGGGCGGACCTGGAAAACGAGCACTTTCCTGCGGTTCAGGTCGTATCAAGGAAAAACAGAAACAAACCGCCGACTGCAAGCGCGAGGCGACACTTGCGCGCCCGTTGCTTTCGAAGTTAAAAGGAGACAAGAACGAAAAAAGGCGTGTTTGTGGTTCGATGCTCGTTCATTTGCGCGATTATTTCTTTATATTTTTATTTTCGCGGCCGAGGGCTTGAGACGTGAGCGGACGCCCAGTAAAGCGCGAAGAAAGAAAAAGAGCGGAGCAAGCGACCGCAGACGCGGCCTAGCGAGAGCGCAGCATCGTCTGATCGGCTCACGCCACCAGACACATCACGCCACCCGTTGCTACCGGGAGCGTTCTGCTAGCAGACGACGCGACGGTATTTTCGCGTTCGCTCGACGTATGCTTGGTTCCGCGAGTAGTCAAACAACGAGGTGGTCGGGGAAATCGTGTGTCATATTTTAGTCGCCGGCCAGCTTTATTAAAGTATATGCCCCGAAAAATTCCGTTGGCCACGAAGGATTTCCCGACTGTTGACGGGGGAAGGGGGTACGGGGGCAAAATCGCGCGTGCCGGCAGACGTCTGGCGCGTCATCTGCTCGCTCAGGAGATCGCGCGAGAGAAAGGAGTTCCGGAGCAACGTCACATCCGATAGAACCGCGCCGACCAATAGGGGGGCTCACACGCCTCGCGTCACGTGATTCCCGGCATCTTTTTTCCGCCGGCGGGCCGGTCAGTCTACGGCCGCGTGATTTTTTTATCCATTCTTTTTCTGGACGGACGCCAGCAGTGACACAGACGGAGTATAACTGTCGTGGCAGCGCACTGGAAGCCGTCACATTGGATACCTAACACCGACGGCGGATTATTCACAGGCGAGTGTGGTTCTACGGGCTGGGCCAACCGGCTGCCATGTAGGAATCGGGTTACTTGTATGGGGGCGATCAAGCGACCATTTCGTGCATTCTCAAAACGCCGGTTCGTCGGCGCACGGTTCCTGGATGTGGACTCTTCTCGGTCTTCCCTTGTATCCCGGGATGCGCTTACGACTCGGATACCCCCTTGAGCCCTCGGCCGACGGCGGTCGCGGCGGCGGTGGTCGATCGGAACCACCGGTTGCTCGCGTCAATCGTCGGTTTAGGGCTCCGCATTAGGAACGATCTTGATCGATGCCATCTCCCTTTGTTGGCTGGCAGATTCGATATCGTACAGGCTGGCGTTGCAGTTTCTGCCCTAGGACTTGGAGTCACCGCGGTAGGTACACGTCGTCGAGATGCCGCTTGCGCCGGGGAACGTGCGTCTGTCACTTCGTGAGCCTATCGCCCCTCCCCCCGAACGTGCCCCGATCTCATTCATTGAACCTGCGCCACGCAGCAACAATTTTGACTTTTTGACAGACCGTTTATTTTTATTTATTTTTTATTTTTTGCTTTTTGAAAACGCAGTTTGTGTAAACTCAGTCGCGTCGACATGTCATTCTTATGTTTCGGCGCGTACTTTTAGTACTGGTAAAAGCGAGCGAGTTGAACATGAATACTTAAAATCGAAAGAATAAGACACGGAGGACAACCACGTTCTTTCATTTAGCAAACGTCATTGCTAAATGAAAGAACGTGGTTGTCCTGTGCTTGCCCTCCGCGTTTTATTCTTTCGATTGTAAGTACTTTAGGCCCACACCCTTTCTTTTCTTTTTTCTCTCGGAATGTAGCAAAATATATAAATCGCGCGGCGAACTCAGACTGACTCTCGGATTGGCAAAACTCCAGATACAATGCCGCAGAAAACAATCTACCGGGACGAATGGTTCGCTGAGAGAGACTGCGCTTACCCGTGCATAATATTTTTGACGTTTTGCAATTTGACGTCGTCCTGCAAACAAATAACCCGTTTGTTTTGCCTCCGCGGTTGAGCGCATGAGTGGTACGTTTCTCCTAACATAAAATTGTTTACAGTGTTGAATAAAACTGAGACTGGGGCAGAAATTAACATATAAGTCGAAGGACAGGACGACGTCGTCCTGTCGTTTTCTGTTCCTTCGACTTATATGTTCATTTCTGCCGCAATCTCAGGTTTATTCAACATGGTTAGCATTCACCAGCTCGCCTGCACCCTTACTATATTATATAAAATTGTTTGTTTGTTATATTTTATTTTTCTTAAAAAGGGGGGGGGGGGGGAGCAGGCAAAGTTATGCCGCGGTGTTAACGTTGTTGTCACGACCGCGAGAGAAAAAAATCGGTTCGGGCTTTCCCGCATTACAACCGCGTTTTGCGTGGCAGTTCGCCGCCGTTGTGTCTGCACGCCGCACAACACGTCGCTCTACTTCGTGAATTCCCTTGACGATGATGTGTTTCGTTTCGACACAAACCGTTCGAAGGTATCATCCGAGCACTCGGTTATACCGGAGCCACGGGCGAGCAGTTGAACGCGCGTTCGAGTTGTCGGCGGGGTGCGATGTGGCGAAAGCGACCCCGCACTTGCGTCGGTCGTCCGATGCTCGGATGCTGTAGTCGGGCGGGTGCAGGTGTGTTCAGACCGGCGGTGCGGGAGCAACCTAAGGCCGCTCTGGCATGCGATATCTAGGACTGCGATCTGTCTGCACGACGCATGGGCAAGCGAGACCTGCCTGTCGATGACCCTACAGTGCCGCGGATGTTACGCAATCCTGGATATGGCGACAGTGCTCGCGACGTCTGGCAATCGAAATGTGCACAGCATTTTATTTCTTCTTTCTTTCTTTCTTTTTTGTTGTTGTTGCGTGTCTCGGATGTATCGCGATATGGAAAGCCGCCTGCGTTCCTCAAATAACCACAATTTTCTCCCGTGTCTTTTTTTTTTTTTTTTTCGCAAGGTGCGGGAGCGTATGGGCCCCCGTGGTTTTGCCTTCATCGCCGCAAACAATTTCTCAGTGAAAATTAAAAAAGAAGATCGTAACAGCGTTGCTAGCTGCTTTTTTGGCGCACTGCAGAGTATGTATCATTGATGAAAGGAAACGGCAGATGTTTCACCAAATCTGGTAAACGCAGACAGGCGCGAAGACAATGCGATTTTTGTTCTGAGCAAGCGATACAAAACGGTGGCTCCCCTCCTGACAAGTACGTGAACAGCAGTTGGAGTGATGTCATATCAATCATCTCAAAGGCCATCAAAAGATCTTAGCAACGCAGCCTAAATAATCAATCCCTTGAAACCATACTTTTTTCTTTTTTGCTAGCTCAGCGAGTTTAGCATTTTGTCAGTATTTACGGTAATGTGTTGCATGGGAAAGGCACGGTCGACTGGCCATATCAATCAACAGTGTGAACGACCAGATCAGAAATGAGAAGACTAAAATCGCACTGCCTTGAGGTAATCGCAGCAATAGACCCTTTCAGAAATTCAGTGGCTCAAATACCAGTCTTAATATTTGCATACTGATTGAGGTTAAAATCTAGTATTCATTCATCAACAGCAAACGCACGAAAGTTGCGGTGTTATTCGCTGTACTGTTCTCTCTTTCTCTATTTATTTCGGTTTTAATGGTGTTAAGAAACTATCAGTCTGAACGAGGCGCTTACTTGAGTAAACTTAGGTGATGATAGTTACAGCGGTAGCCAGACTGAATTTCAGAGAGGGTCTATTGGAGTAGGTTTTGCAAGGAGTGCTTCGCAAAATCCATTCCCCAGCCTTTGGCATAGTTGGGTTCTTGATCTACAACGTGTTTCTGAGCACTCTTTTGTACATAAAAATATTAGTATAGATAGACCGATGATTTGAGTGCAACTAAACTTTTTCACAAAAGTGTCTCTAGCTGGCACATTTATTGTACTTAAATTTTATGACTGTAGGTTCTAGGTTGTTCATCTCGAAGAAGTTTACATTTTTTGCTTTATGGAGTACCACCTGTGAGTGGCAGCATCAACCAGGCGCTTTTCACGATTTCTCCCTGCAAGAAAAACAAAAACAAATTAGGCTTCTTTTTTTTTTAATCTTTATTTATGAAATTTGGGTATGGCAAATGCACCACCAAAAGACACCTTTTTGAAAAATTTAATTGCACTCGGTTTATTTATAGCAGTCTTTTCTATGCCTAAATAGCACATGGTAACACCCTGCAGTTCTTGAGGTGCACGTTGCTCTTGTCCGCCCGCCAGTGGGCCCATAGGTTTGTTACTCAATGCCTGGCATTTTTTTGTTTCTGGCTGCAGGGCATGACAATGACGACCATGACGAAAACAGTGATGGCAGAGCCGGCCTCTGCCACAACACCTGCAGCCAAGCCCTTCAAGGCGCAAATAGTCTGGCGCAATGTGATACTCATGGGCTACCTGCACCTCATCTCCCTCTATGGATTTTACATTATCTTCACCGCTGCCCAGTGGAAGACGATTCTTGCCGGTGAGTGCCATTTCCCTCTCCATTTTCACCACATTTCTTGAATGTAGTACCTTTCTTCTTGTCTTTCACTATGTCGTCTCAAAGCAAAGTCTAGGGAAGAGGAACTAAAAAGGATTTGTGATGTTGGTGAAAATTGTAGGTAATATTCAAGAAAAGGCTGGAGAACATTTGTGGTGAATTGAAAGGGGGCGGCGGGGGCTTTGCCACGAGACTTTCTCTGTGTAGCTTTTAATTTGCTTTGCCAGATTCTTTTCCATTCCGTGATTAGTCTGTGATTAGCTTGCAGTTCCTTTTTTTTTTTGTGTGTGTGTGTAGAACATAATCTAGCCATGATTTAATTGTATTATACTGGATGTGTCAACAAATATTTTCAAAAAGCCGTGACATAGGGTGGTCGAGGAAAAAGGAACCCTTTATGAGAACAAACTGCCAGTCATGGCGGACGCCAGGGCCGCAAAACATACGAATTAGCTGAATAATTTACTAAAACATCCTAATTAACTTTATTCCATAAAAATAAACATAGGGTCAATTAGAAACTTACTGAGCATCACCAAAAACCACTAAATCCTCTCATTTTAGAAATGTTTGAGGCACCTACAGCATCTTACGACATTACAAAAAAAAACACTAAATTTGGGCAAGTTTTTAGGTTTCGGTTTCCTATTGGAGCTGCAGTCCTGCCCCCGCAATTGAAGTGCACTATGCACGTCCTTCCATCATAAGAGGGAAGCAAGGTGGTAGCTGCGTGCCTTGGCCACGTGGAGGCAGGGCCACTGGCTAAAGATGCGCTTCAATTGTGAGAAGTGTTCTCTGAAACACGAGTATATCCATAAATTTTGTCAGCTCGCAGTTCACTTTAAACGTGTCTTTGTCAAATATTGTCAACTGAACAGTAGGGTAATAGTAAGAAAATAAAGACTACACAGGGCATTGCTGGTGATCTTCTAATGCCTTGCTTGGATACAAAGAAAAAGAATGTACCTGTGGCACAAGAGACGGACTCCACAAAGAAACTGAAGCGGTTCTGTATTTAAGCAAAAACACTTAAATCGTCTTCATACGGCCTCTAGGACCACAAATGTCAAGATTATTTTTCAATTTGGTGCACGGAGGCTGCAGAAAATAATTTTCAAAGTATTGCTGAAGCCCCTCCTTCCCGGTACACGATGTCATATTAGGAGTTTTTAGAATTTCCGCTCGTGCGCACCTTCGGCGCCCATCAAAGTTGCGCATGCGCACTCTTGCTATTCTCGAAATGGTCTGAAAAAGACGTCGCGACTGGTGTCAGTGCAGGGAAATATACCTGGCAAGCTTGCAATTATACGCGCTGCCCACTCAAGCGACACGCGCTTGGCGGCCAAAAGATCCTAGTATGATGCAACGACTGGCCGGAGGTTTTTCGTGTTTCCTCGTGTTTAGTTACACCTTCGAGAAAACCTAACGTGATATTCAGGTTCACAAGATAAAAATACTGTAGAATTTACCTCTAACTCAATTTTTTAAGAACCTCTCAGCTTCCCTTTAAGATTAAGAGTGATATCCCTCTGCTAAAAATACTTTTGCAGAGTCAAGGGTTGTCTATCGCTCTTGCAATTTATGCAATATAAGTTGTTTGCTAGTTCCCTTTATTTTTATGTTACTCTTGCTATTTCATAATCAATGCTTGACTTGAGCAACATTGCCTCTTTAAACCATCATACATTTAAAATGGCAAATGTCACAAACCTGCGGAGGTTCCAGTTTGACCTGGTTCGACTTTTACATCAGAAACCGACACAAGTTTGACACTTGGGCAAACACGCATTGGTTAAAAATGAGCTGGCACTGCTTGGTGGTGGTGGGGTGAAGCATTTTACCAAACTACTATTAAAAGCTTATATGTTTGCTTTTATAATATATAAACACTAGCTTTGTTCGATTTACCTGCACCGGTGCAGAAAAGTGCAGGGCTGTGTACTTCCAATTGTATCCTAATACACATACCAGAAGTGCACTGCCCTACACTTTTCTGCACCAGTGCAGAATGTGCAGGTAAATCGAGTGAAGCTACTCGTTACTATCCTCTACAATTTGAAACATGCTATTTTATAGATACTATTTTCCCAAAATTACATTAATACTCTTACAAGTTAGGCTTTGCCGAATTTCGCCAGATGTTTGAAGGTTCGCCAAACCAGTCGACCCTCAGGTTCGACGAAAGTGTGCAGCATCACAGTGTTCACAATATGCCACCTAAAGATTCATTGGGTAAAATCAATCGCAGAATAACTGATTTAGGCAGTTACTCAGTCACTCTAACTCGTGCATTGAAAGATCTCGTTTGAGCATCTTTTTTTTTTTCCCTATACTTCGTTTCATTGTAACTTGGGAAAAAAGCAAATGCTATAACCTCCTCGAGCCAATCGAAGCAACGGGGATGGAGCACATGATCACCCTTACCAGAGGTTCAGGTGCGAGAGCGTAACCCAGGCATAAGAAAGGAAGGAGGAACTCTCCTCTTACCTCTTTCGTGAATCGTCCCTGGTGTCCCTTTTCTCCCCTAGAAAATTAGTCCGGCACTCAAATTTTGTTTGAAAGCTGTTTTCCTCTCGCTCCTGCCCATGGCTACAGCCACATGTCTCCCTCCGACGTGCCGATTGGCTCACTGGGGCCATAATTTTCGCCGTTTGGCCCGTTTGTCGAGTTACGGTGAGACGGAGCACAGCGTCGTGGGGTGTAGAGTTTCCTCTCTTGCCCACTGTTGCCAACTGAGTGGCATTGTTTTCCACAGCCTACATCCTCTACACGGTTTCTGGCATCGGAATAACGGCTGGCTCCCACCGACTCTGGTCTCACCGCTCGTACAAGGCCAAGCTTCCCTACAGGATTCTGCTCATGCTCTTCCAGACCATGGCTTTCCAGGTGGGTCACCTGCCTCGTGCTCAGGTTGCTCGCTCTAGGAATGTAGTCAACCCAACGGCTGTCTTCTCGGCTGCCAACCGTTCACTTTGCAAGGCTCTTAGCAGCAGTTCTGCTCTGGTAGTAGGAAGATTAGTACTATACCTACATTTAGCTGCAGTGTTACTCTCGCTGTAGTAGGGCAACTGAATTCTATGAAGTTACCCTACTGTGAAATACCAAGCATGTGCCCCCGCCCCAATAAGCACCCATTGGTTATTCCTTAAATGTTTAAAAAATAAATGAATGACATGTCGAGCGCCCACCCCAGACTTCTAAGCCCACCAAGCCAACTGAGATGCTCCTCCGTGTCAGCTGCTTCTCTGAGCACGCCGGCGTAAAGTGGTGAAGCTCGCCCAATCGTGCGCTCCTTCTGCATTTTTCGTGCTCGAAGCTAACAAGCGCCTGACACCCATTTTTTATAACAATATTCTATCTCTAAAGTTTGTGTGGGCACTTGCTCGACATTTTACAATATAGTGGTCTCGCCGTACTATGTGGTAACTGGGATCCACAAAGCAAACATTTGTGCACAGTTTCACTTTGCTCCGTCGTGCCATTAATTTCCGCCATCTAGGTATGTGGCCTCGCATGCAACATTGGCAGGACTACGTACACTGGGAACAAATGTTTTCATCCACTGGAAGGCTTTTCACAACCGTAGCTCAAGTTTCATAAAAACGAAAAGTGTTCCCAGAAAGTGTAGCACAAAAGTGTTGCGCATCCGAGTTTTCTCGTATGCAGATCGGAGACCCTAAAGCCACAGTCACACCGATCGTACATTGCACGAGAGACATGTCGTTTGCTGCAGACATGATGACGGAACTATCTGCGTCTCAAGCATGTTGGAAGCATGTGTTTGCTTCATGCATGTTTCGAACATGTCTGCAAATGGTGTTTGCATGACCAATGTGGCAGAGCCGTCGTACAAGGAAGAGGCATGCCTTGGGTAGTGTCTGCAGGTTGCCTTTTGTATGACGAATTAGCAGTGTGACCTCTGCTTAAATATAGGGTGCAGATAAGTGGGTAAATGTTAACCATGTTGAAATAGCCCGAGACTGGGGTAGAAAGGAAACACCAAAACGTAGAAGGGACAGAGAACAGACAGGACGACGACTCACACTCGGCTAACTCGTTTATTTAGTCCGCCTTCTTATGTGGCATCAAACCTTTCGGCTTCAATGGTTTTGTTACTCTTGCCCCGCAGAACGACATCTACGACTGGGCCCGGGACCACCGGGTGCACCACAAGTTCTCGGAGACGACTGCGGACCCCCACGACGCCACCCGGGGCTTCTTCTTCTCGCACGTGGGCTGGCTGCTGTGCCGCAAGCACCCGGACGTCATCTCCAAGGGCAAGACCATTGACCTGAGTGACCTCATGGCCGACCCCGTGGTGCGCTTCCAGAGGAAGTAGGTGCACCCTTTGCCTTTGCCAGACAGCTACGTCTATGCTCGGTGTCGACCATTTTGTGCCGTGATGCGAGGTTAGCGGGGCTTCCGAGGTGCTGCAGCCCTGCACTGCCGCGAGAGCACGTGGCTTCGTCTTGCATCCCGTTTGCATGCGCTTGCGCAACTAACTTTGACAAAGTCTGAGCACTGGGGAAGCTACACTAGCCTTAACAACGTATCAGAAAATGGTTGACGCCCAACGTCGGGTGTGTTGCAAGCGGATGGACGTGTGGACGAGGGCGCATAAGCTTGGTAAAACAGTTTCAGAGAATTTACTTGCTGTATTATGGGACGCAAAAGTGATCTTTTTATTGTTATTTCATGGGTGTGAGTACGTAGCAAACGAGTTGAAGGCTGATGAGTTTCTGATCCAAACCGGTTACTCTTTAAGGTAGCAGATGAAGATGCATCAATAAAGACGTTTGCTCTCTTTCTCTTTCTCGAAATGCGAAATATTGCATGGAAGCAGACAATGTGCCATTTTTTTAAATGCCTCGAATTCATGCTTACTGTCCCTTTAATAACATCTAGAAAAGGAGATCTCTCGGCCTTGGATGACAGCAGTTTGCTGACGTTAAATATTGGTTTTGACGAAATCTATTGTTCGACCAGTTCAAGGTTTTTTTTGTTTGCTAGTGTGTCTTATTTTCCCAGTCGTTAGCGCTTTGAAGCAGACATCTGTACTGATTGAGCTCAGTCATCACTGGAAGCCCCTTGTTTCACTTTAAATGACTATTCATTTCTATCTAGGCACAATATTCGCAACTATATTCGCACCTGGCTGATTGTCGTTGAACAGCAGTATGAGGTTGTGTCTATGACCTTCATTCTGAAGCTGATCATCCGGGAGCTAGAGAGCGCGATTCTCGCACAGTAATACCACCAGCGCTGAAAGTTGCGAATAAAAGCCTTCAGTGTTTTGTTGATGTGCAGTTGCGGTAGATATTAAGAAGTTCAAGTGGAGAGTGAGTTTACTCGTGCATTCCACAGCCTTGTCGTAATTCAGCCTTCTTCTGTTAGATAGCATTGGAGGCCTTCAAAGCTACTGTAGACCTTCATTATTTCAAACTCCAGGAAGCCACAACTTTTGTTTGAATTATCAGAAATTTATCTATATATGATGCAAGATAAAATTATGATTTGCCATATGAATGACTACACATACAAAGCAGATATTTGATGATTTCCTCTACATAGGCCTTCTGATCATAAGCAGGTATGCCACACATGAAACATTTTTAAATAAATGGCATAAGTTTATTTATATCTCAAAAATGTTGTTTATTGTAAACTATTTAGACAGCACATGACAACCCAAAACAAAATTAAGTTTGTTCATCAGGCCAAGAAGTGAGCGATGAAAACAGGCACCGCGCGGCAGTTTTCATAGCAACTTGCGCGGACTCTTTCACCTGGACCTATGCCGTGCCGCCACGTCACAGCGTCCGTGCAAGTTGCAATGGAAATTTCCGCGTTGTGCCCGTTTTCACAGCTCGTGTGCCCAGCTTGAGCCTCGTTGAGTGCGCTTCTCACCAGGAACCGGTGCACTGCGGAGAAGCAACACCCGCGGAAGCAAGCGCCACGGGAGTTGCCTCTCTGCAGTGCACCGGTGCTCGGAAAGAAGCGCACTCAACGGGGCCGCGAGAAAAAAAAGTATGACTTGCACGAAACGCCGTGCGAATCAAGCGGCTTATGAATACATTAAAACATAGCGGGATAACCAAATTTTTGAAATTTGTTTCAATTACCCATAAGTATGAAATATTGGAGTTTGAATGATCGCGAGCCTTGTACTCAGCCTTTAACCTGTGTTTGGCAACTGTTCATTCAGGCAACTTAAGCTGGCACATCCAGAGTTTAATGTAGCACTTCTGGTTCATGTGCCTCCTGCATATAAAAGAAAATTATATCTGCCTTCTAGAAATTTTCAGGTTTTGCCTCCTCACTTGATGGCTTGTCTATACCCGGTACCAATTGTTTCATGCTACATTGTCAGGCCTAGCGTAGTTTCCTCAGTGTTGCATCGGCGTCGGATCTACGCGTTGCTGCTAAGTTCGTGCAAATGAGATGCATGATGAAGCCTCATGCTCTCGCAACTGCCTCAGGCTGCAGCATTGTGGAAAGCACGCTGGCCTCAACACCGTAGCGCAAAACCGTTGATGCCTTTCTGAGGAGGGACGCCCTCGCTGACTGAGGCACCGTTCGTTCTCCAGGTACTACATGCCGCTGATGGTGCTCACCTGCTTCTTGCTGCCTGCCCTGGTGCCCTGGTACTTCTGGGGCGAGTCTCTGTGGTACTCGTTCCTGGTGTGCTCCCTGACGCGGTACTGCTTCACCCTCAACATGACCTGGCTGGTGAACAGCGCCGCCCACACCTGGGGTAACCGGCCGTATGACAAGCACATCAGCCCCCGCCAGAACCTGGTGACCATCGTGGGCGCCCACGGTGAAGGCTTCCACAACTACCACCACACCTTCCCCAACGACTACCGCACTAGCGAGCTGGGATGCCGCATCAACACCACCACCTGGTTCATCGACTTCTTTGCCTGGCTGGGGCAGGTCTACGACCGCAAGGAGATTCCCACGAATGTGGTGGAGAACCGCATGCTGCGCACGGGTGACGGTAGTCGGGGGCTGACCGCGGGCACCCGCGCCTGCTGACCTGCGCCCCCTGCCGACGCCTTCGCAGCAGGGGCTCGTTCCGCCGTGCCCCCACTCAGGAACGTTAGTCAGACCCCAGAGCCTACCCCTTCAAAACATCCGGTGCAGTCAACGACGACTTGGTGGGACGGCAAAGTTATTGTTGTTGTCGACGACGTCGGTTCGCTAATAAATGCCGCGGTGGTTTTTTGTTTTGTCCCCCTCCCCCTTTTTATTTTATAGCTGCCCCTTCCCCCCTCCCTTTTCGTTCCAGTCTTTCCGGTCCTCTTTTTTTTCTTTAGGCGCGGTCTATCGAGACGGTTGTTTTATCTTTTGCCAAGCTCGGTCATGTTGTGGTGACGGAACTCTCTAACCCAGTGTTTGCGGGGCCGGCAAAGGTCCAGAAGTCGCTGCTCTTCCTCACACCGGTGCTTGCATGTTTCGAGGACGGTGCCAGCTTGCTAGAAAGCTGGCATTCTCACGTTCTATGAAGGATGCGGGATTGTTTTAGGAGGCAGCTTTGAAACAACAAAAAGTAAAATGATGGGGACAGTTCCGGCAATAAGCGTGCAGCTTGCGAAGATGGATCCCCCAGCCCTGCAGGCCTGACCCGTTGAAGCCATCTTTTAGGACACCTCTGCGTTGGATCCATCGCCAACGTAGCCAGGTGCCGAGAAACTCTAATCATCGTCGCCTCTCTTCACAATTTCCGGTTAAGTTGTAGCGGGCTGGAGACCAAAGACAATTTATCTTTCGAGGGGTTCTTTTTTTCTTATATATTATCTGCATGATTGGTGCAAAGCAGCCTGCAGAAAGGGAAGGCAAAATGGTGTTAGTGTTTGTGTTTCTGTGGTCCTAAGGAAGTAACTGTGGTATGAATGTGTTAATATTTAAACAGCCAAAGCTAGCAAATGTTTCAGTGCCGGTTGCATCTGTATTTTTAGGTATTGGCTGAGGAGTCTTGGGCTGCAAGCGTACATGACCAGTTGTTTTTCTTACCCCGTGGCGTTGGGGGTGATAACGTCTTGTTTTCTTCTGCTCTTCAAAAAAGTGAAAATAAAATCGAATGTTGCAATGTACTGTGGTGTTATGTGCTTGGTCTGCCTCCCAGAGTATTGCCTTGCGGTTGCTTTAGGAATGTCATCTTACCGTGGACATTAGAAGATCCCCCACAGACTGCAGGGGGTTCTGTCTTATTGCATACTGACCCTTATGGTGTATTCACACGACAGATTTTTTTCCACAGAGAGGAGCACGTGCACCACATCACGGGTACTTGCTATACTGCAGCCAATACTAGGACCACGAGATAGTAGCTTTGAAGTGTCCTGTAGAACGAGAAATGTCCTGTGGAACGCTCGCGCTAGAAAATTCCGTCTCAAAACCAGGAGAGTGGGCTAGCTCGCACCGTGATCCCGGCGCACGTGACCTCTAAGCACGATGCGTTTACTTTTCTAAGTGAAAGAAATCTCTGTCCTGTGAATGCACCAATAGAGTGAACTTTTTCTGCTGCTGAGTATACACTGGCGGTCATCATGATTCCATCCCAATATCTGCAGTGGTGGAAGTTGTGCAAGTTTGTCTATTATTTCTGTTATTGCATCCGCGTTAAAGGCCAACGACCAGACTCTAGATTCTGCAAGGCAGAAGCTCCTCCTCACCATGGGGGAGGAGGAAACAGGCAACGGTGGATAGGGTAGAAAGAGGGAGAAAAGTGGAAAGCGCAAACTGGTAGTCGGTCTTTAACAGAAATAACCCAACGCCAACATCATGCCATAACTAACCAAAGCAGTGTGGTAGAAAAACATTAGACTTTGTGGCAATGAGTCTTCGTTGTTCTCTGCCTTCTCCCACCTCAGTTTCGGTGTCTTTCGTGATTCTGTTCAATTTACACCGTTTGTGCTCTTATACTTTTTGTAATGGAGAAAGATGTAAAAAAAATGCAGGAGAGCTGGTAGAAGGATGTTGATTCTTGTGATCATTTTATCTTGGGGCGAGGAGGTTGGTATACCTAAAAGATAAAAACAGCGCAATACACCATCTTCCCGAGGGGAACCATGGGGTGATGCGGAGCATCGTGTTGGTTCCGCAGAAAAAGTCAGTTGCGTGCTGACGTCGAGAGATGGCGCCACCGACTGCCCTAGCGGAATCCCCTACGCGAGCCTTCGTCGCGGCTCGCGGCAGAAAAACTTGGAACGCTCGCCGTTTATTTTTTTTTCTCACTTGAAGGAGAGGAGACTAGAGGAGGAGAGTTGCGCGTGGTGTGAGTACAATCGAACGTACGCGCAGTGCACGCAGCTGGTAGAGAGAGAGAGCGGAGAGAGTAACGCGCAGCTGTTGGAGAGAGGAAGGAGGAGAGTTGCGCGTGCGTAGTGTGGGTGCGGACTACGACGCCGCGGGACATAGACCCGAGCAAGAGATGCTCCGCATCTAAAAATACGACGGACTGCATGAAGGAAGACACAGACAGAGCGCTGACTCGCAAAAGATTTTATTGGACGAAACAGCGCAATATATACATGCACAGTTGAGAAGATCGAGGGTGGACGATATGAAATAAAGTCAGTAGCTGTGGTTGGAGGGAATGTGTGTGTGCTTGTCAAATTTTTTATCTGTTCCCAACTTCGTTTTTTTTTATATATATAGAGTTATTTTATGGGCGTTTGCGTTCCTTGAGCACCACTGCTATGCACGCGCACTTTTCACTACTTCTGAATGACACAAAAGGGGAACAGTGGCCGAATGGCTAGCGCGCGCGCACACCAGCTTGGAGCACGTGGAGCGAAAGCTCGCGCTACAAAGCGCAGGGACCTTGGGTTGAATCCCCATCCCTGCCCGTTTCGATCTGGATGAGCATCGTACCGGCGTGCGGTCGTGAATCACTACTGCGTGATGCACGTCAAGGACCCCAGGCAGCAGTTGTAGCGCACTGGCTAAATTGCTCACCTACAGCTGAGAGACAAGTCACCCGTTGAGGCAGACTAAGTTCAGGCTGTATAAACATACCCACACCCCAATATCTCTCTTTTTTTAATGCAACGAAACGTTTATAAAATGTCAGCGGCCAAGCTTCGGTTGCAGCGTGTGCCAAAATTTAAGCACACGCTGAATTATTATTAGCAACGTTGGTTATTAGGCAAAATAGTGAACACCGTAACACCAGCGTCTTCGAATCGTTGGCAGTTGGCTCAATAGGCAATAGAAAAAGCTTCCGAGAAATATAACAGTTAAAAAAAAAAGTCTAGAAATAACAATGAATTAAAGAGAGTTCAATGAAGTTTCGATTTCGAAACGAAACCGATACTAAATAGGGCGGTAGTGCGTATTGATACTGATGGTGCTGCTTGTGCTGCTGATAGAAAGTTTGTAACGCAGGGTTGTAATGTTGGGTTACAAGGGTTGCAAGCAGTTATTTGTATCGTTTGAACAATTTTTGTTTCTGCTTCTCAAGTTAATTTCTTTGCGGTTTCCTTTTATTTTATTTTTTTCAACACAGGTACCCAAATTTAGCTTCGGACATCATCATCTAATAAGTGTGCTTTAACATTATTATTTTAGCATTATTATTTGCAAAATTAACATATTTGTTTTTAATTGATGAAATAGCAGTCTAGCACATACCCAAGTCGACCGCAGGGCGGCAGCACCGTTCTACTAATTATAGAGAGCCTAGATCTTGAGAGGAGGCAACTCAAACAATACCGAGTCTTCACAGTGTAATGGCGGACACATAGGCGGACACCTGCCAATGTTGCCTCCTGCCAACGCGCAGGTGGGGTGCTCGCGGGTGCTCGTACGACTCGTGCAGTTTCCGCGTGTGGGGCAGAAAAGCTGAGAAGCCGGTCTCGTTGTGAAGCCGGTACTGAGCAACTTTCGGCCGGCCATAAACCACGTGATCCCTATAGGGTTGTTGTAAACACTCTGTAATATAGGCACACTAAATTCTAGTAATTCCAGCAAGACCAGCAACAGGGTATGCGGATGCAGCATCTACCGGCGTCTACCGTCTTCGTCGTTTCCGCAGTTTCCGTCCTGTGCGTCCCGTCGTGTCCCCGGTGTCCCGTCGCTCGCCTATCGTTGCTTCGTCAACCCGTCAACTTCGTCTCTGTGCAGTTCGTGCGATGTGCTTGATTGAACTTTCTTTGCGGCGGATTGATTTGCCAAAGTTAACCGAAAACACAGAATAATACTTTTAGCGACTAAGCCGCATATGTCGACTCTGTGTTAAGAAAAGCGTTAAAATTCACCGAGAAAAACAACAAAAACGTTTTGATCTGCGTGATGTTGACTGTTTGTAAGCAACTCAGGTGTTCAACCTGATAATGAAATACAACGAAATGAACATCTCGGAGGCGTGCAGCGGACACATCGAGAGCCTACACATATCCGAGGAAAGTATTCTAATAGGACGGACTAACCACATTGCGGTAAATAAAAGCGTCATTTGAAACCGGCGTCAGGCTGCTGGTAATGTCAGCATTGCATCGCTCCCTGCCGCTGAGATTAGAAATAAAGGCAACGGAAGTTGTTTTTGAAGACCTTGGTCACCTTGTTTATCGGAACGCCTGCTTGCTTGTTAAACAGAAAGATAAGTCCAGGGGCGCGTTGGACAGTGGCCGATAGAGAACATAAAGCACCGCACCCGTTATCTTTAGGGGGCTTTAATGTCGGACAACAGGTTTTCACACGCTGCTTCTGTCTTCATGCAGGCTTCACAAGCCAGTAGTTGGCGTTACGATGGCCCTGTGTGGAATCTGCACTGCGAAACAGAGTGCCCGGACACCGCACCTTTTGACGTCCTCAAGGTGGACACGGAGGACTTTGCGGTAAGTGCGGAAAATCTGCGCTCGTCGCTCTTGCAGGCCAGTCTAAGGAGTTCTGGAGCTCCGAGTCGGGTGCCTGACTGACGACATTGGCTGGAATTTAAAGCCCCTAGGGGACCCGCGGATGATGTGCTTTCAAGCCGAATGCTGTGCTCTGCTTGTGGCACAAACTATAGCTCGGTTAGAGCAACCAGTTTATGGGTACCGCCATAGATTTGGTTACGCCACAGTAAATTCCCATGTGTCTCAGGTGAACGGCCGTCATTATGCTGTGGAACCCATGGTTGCGATGCTTATGGTACGCGTGTGCGTCGAGTGAACTAATGGTGTGGTCAAATGAATTGACTTTATTCAGATATTCCTCTAAACTTCATGTTTTTGTGCTATGAATGTGAAGCAAGACAACTGAATTAGTTAATGTTGAGTGAAGCGAGTCTAGCTGTTGTTGCCGGCGTAACCCATTTGCAGACGGAGAAGTGCGGGAAAGAAGAGAAGCCTGCATGCTCTAGAGTTCTTCTCTACCTTTGTCCTCCATCTACTCTGTTTCAGCATAACATGACGAATGGTGAAAGCTTTGACCCCAGTAAGCAAATCGGAGTGTCGAGGCGAGACATGTGACATTGTACTGTGGGAGTGTACTCCTCCCGTGAGGAGTTGTCATATGCTTCAGTTTGATTGGTTCACAGGGACCAAAGTGTTTGTGTCTTGCCAAATCCACACCTCTTTTTGCAGAAGTGGCGCCCCATTTTGGAGGATTATCTTAGGTGGAATGAAAAAACGCCAGTAGAAGGGAGAGAGGACAAGCTCCTTTGTGCTAACTTCTGGCAAAAGATAAGCCACCATAGACACAAAAGTGATGTCTCCGGAGCTGAATGTAGGTCACAGTCGCTTAGTGGGCCTAACAGGATCTAGAGCCCTTATTCGAAGAAACATTTGCACGCGCTCGTGCCATGCCCACATGTTCCAGCGAAAAAACCCTCGAACTGCAAGTCTGGAAAAGGGTCTATGATGCTGAAACGGAGTATCTACTGAGTTAAAAAGGGAATGCAGATCCTACACAGCCTTTGATGAGCTGTTCATATTTGCTAAAACAGTTCCTTAAGTGCCATAGCCCCTGTAATGTCGTGAAAGAAACCTTGCAGTGACTGAACAGTCAGTGTGGATTAACTGTGACCGACACCGTCAATCCGTTTCGCAGACTCAGCTGACGCTGCTGGATCGGGATGTTTTCCGGAAGATCAGGCCAGAGGTATGTGGTTTGCCATTTCACTTTTTGGTCTCACTGATGGCTGAATGGCTATTCCTGGCAGGAACTCACCAGCTGTGGTTGGAACAAGAGGAACAAGATGGCCATTGCCCCTAATGTGGTTGCCTTCACCTGCAGGTTTAACCATGTAAGTGACATTGACACTGAGCAACGTGCGATAGAAAGATGCAGCCAAACTGAACATGCTGAACAAAACCCAACTTAGAAGCAAAAGGGGAGCAAAACACATTCCACAAGGTGTACTGCATGCCTCGCTTACATTCCCTGCTCAAGTTTTGTTTTGTGTGCTTAACCATCTACAGCTCGTTTGCATTTCTGCCACCCTTGGCATTTTTGCCGGGAAGGTATGAGGATGCAGAGGTGGGGCTAAAGCTACACAGCATTAGCTTCAGCATGGGAAGGTGTTAATGGTGGTTTCCCTTGCCACTTGCCTTGAACCACAGTATATTACAGCGCTAGAAGTAAACGGTCTTAATGCATTTGCCTCTTACGGCTGGGGTGGAAGCTATTTATCATTTGTTTTGACCCTTCATGCCTCTTTTATTGTTGTCTGCATTTGTCCGTGACCATGTCACCTGATGCCTAGCAAAAATGATGCGAAGAAGAAGAGTACAAAACATTTGTTCAAAACAATCGAAAGCAAATCCCGCAGTTTCTTTCAACCTTCCTCCCATCAACGCTTAAATCTTCCTAAGAACACCAAGTGTCCAATTTCATACCTCTGCTGACTGGGACAAAAAAAATAAAAAATAGCGAGCAAAAGGTCAAGAAAGCATTATGATGAAGTTTGCTTCTATATGGCAGCTCATCGATATTGGCACACTTTAGTGTCCATACTAATGTTTGAGCTGAACACTGGTATGTACAGGCAAAAATGGGCCCTATTTTTTCCTTCTTGGTATGCGAACGCAAAAGGAGGGAGGCAAGGGACACACAAAAACACTTCAGACAAAGACTGCCGTGTTTTTGTGTGTCCCTAGTCTCCTTTGCGTTCGCATACCAAGATGTTTATCCAACACGCTCTCCTAATTCTATCTATGTTCATCCTATTTTCCCATTGAAATTTTCAGAAAATCACTTACAACTTTTAAATAAGATATCGGTCCTGGCTGAAACGTTGCCATCTAGTTTGGACCTCTAGCACTACCTTTGGGCGGAAAATTAGCATTCAATAAAACATAATTTACTTTTGCGGATAAAAAAAAATTTTTTTGGGGGGGGGCACACTTTATTTGCACGTACGAGTGCTGTCGTGCAGGTACTTTAACGCCGTCTAATCAACTTTAGAATTTGCTGGCCTGCTTCAACACGTTGGATGTTTACCCGGCGCAGGTCAGCCTGTGGGTGGTGCGGGAGGTGCTGCGAGGCGCACGGCAAGGCACCGGGCAGAGCTGGTGTCGCACTTTGTGCGCCTAGGCAGCGACTCCAGGAGCTGGGCAACCTGCACGGGGCTTGCGCCGTCCTCTCGGCACTCCAGTCTGCACCGGTTTTCCGGCTGGGCAAGACCTGGGCTCAGGTCTGCGGGGTTTTGCTTCTTGCCTCAATTCTTGTCCCCAACCCCCCCTCCGTTTCACTTTACGACCGACTGCAGCGGATACGCTACGAGCCATCAGAGCCAATCCAAGGAGATAGCCCCATGGAAATCCAGCCAACGCTATAATATACGCATGCATTTTGACCCCCCCCCCCCCCCCTCGGACCCCAAATCACCGACATCCCCAGCACCTCAGCGCCCCCTCCCTTGAAAAAAAAAATCCTGGCTACGCCACTGGTGCAGCGTTGCGTAATTTTGGAGAGGGACGCAGTGGTGTGCAGAGAATATAATACGTGCTACATTTGCAGAGCTGGATTGGTTGCTCGTAGCGTCCGCTGCCATCGGACCTAAGGTGAAGCGGACTGTAGCGTACTGGCCTGTGCTGATGGATCGTATTCGCTGGTGTTTGTTTGTGAACAAGCTCGCCACTGTGCACAGAAGTCGTTTTGTCTCAATTAATTTGTAAAAAA
>JAZHYW010035027.1:0-17678 GCA_037355805.1 Ixodes ricinus | reverse complement strand
GCGTTTTGTACAGAAAAGGTGATAAGAACGATATGGGTAGCTATTCAGGCCCATTTCAATTTTATTGATGTTCTCGAAAGGCATTGACAAAATTCTGCGTTCACGTCTGGTAAAGTTCTCATAAAAACATAGTATATTACTCCATCACAGTTTGCTTTTCGTAAATGCCGATCTACAGAACTTGCACTTTCAGAACAAAAAGTATAAATTTTGCGAAGTTTCGAGGATAAAAAATGGCACTTGGAATCTTTATCTACCTCAGCAAAGCATACGATCCCATAAACCACAATATATTAATAAGAAAGCTAGAAAGGTATAGTTGTCGTAGACACGCCTCAGCCTTTAATTGCGTCATATCTTGCTCTATCGTACAAATTCGTTCTTATGAACGGCTACTGCTCTGTTGTAAAACCAATCTTGTCCGGAGTTTAACAGGGCAGCATTTTGGGACCATTCCTGTTTAACTTAAATGGCAACGATATTGAAAACCTGAACAAAAATATTAAATATATAATTTATGCCGATGATACGAATTTATTGTTTTTCAGGCAACTGCTGTCTTGAATCTAATAATTAGTGCAAATAAAAGTATCAAAGACCTTGTTACATGTAGTTGTTCTAATGTTTTGCAAGTTAATGATAAACAAAACAAGAGCAAGTCAATTTCGCCCTAAAACAATAACGATAATAAAATTACTCCTATTGTCTTAAATTAAGAAATACAGTTTTTTCAAGACACTTGGTGTGATTTTCTACAAGTTGAATGAGATGGAATGAACATGTAATTATATTTTGGCAAAACTGTCACGCGTTGTTGGTGCGATGTACCGTCACCGACATATCCTACCACCAAATGGGAAATTACTAATATAGAATTCATTATTTCGTTCTTATATAAATTATTGCCATGTAGTCTGGGGTAATACCACAAATACAAATTTAATTAAAATTATTGTCTTATGGAAAAAAATTTAAGAACCATCTGTAATGTATGATATGACCATCCTAGCGAACCTCTTTTAGAGGACTTGAGTATGATGCCTGTCAATTTTGTGTATAAATATCGACCGTGTGTGACATATAAATCAGTACGTACAAAAAAGATCATAGTTTTCTTGAACTTGCGTTCCTAACACCAAGAGTGACAACTTAATCCACCCGTAACACGAAGTAGCTGGAAGCTCGAAAATTACAAAACAACGTAGGGTGAGCAAATGTTGTCAAGTACACTTCCTAAATTACTTAACTATTTAGAAACCCAAAACATCTATCTTCCTACTTCATCAGTAACAAGATCCCCGAGCATTTTATTTTCTTGAAATATGACTTTTGAGCAAATGCATAATATTAATCATTGAAACCTTGTTTGTAATAACCATGTTACTTTCGTCCGTTTGCACTGAGATATACTCTTCCTGTATGTATTTATGTTTGTTGTGTGCAGTACATTTTTAGTTATATTAATTTTTGAACTCTAATTTGTTTTTGTGCTTCGTTTTCACGCGTTTTTATGCGTTTATTTTTGTGTTACGTTGCTGCCAAATGTAAGGGGGGTTAGACAAGTTGCATCATTCTGCTTGTCTCCTCAGTCTCCTACGTCATTCACTCTTTTGACGGAATATCAACTTATTATTATTATTATATTATTACTGTTAGTAACTTAACGGCATTTCATACTCTCCTAGGAAAACCGAAGGGAGCAACTTTTGTCTGTTTACATGTTGACATTCGGAGCCTCCGCAAACACTGGGATTATTTTTTATTAATTGCTCGGGATTTGATGTCTTACGTTGATGCTTTTATTTTCATTGAAACTAATATTCCTGAATCTATGCTTAGCCAATACACCATCAAAGATTACAATACCGTTTTTTCTCTAAGACCAACCCACAGTGGAGGTGGCATTGTAGCTTACGTGCACCAAAGATGGCAAGTCTCTACCCTAGATTTAGTATTTTCTCACGCCGAATCCTTGGCCCTCAAACTAGATTATTCCAATCTTTCGCTCTCTCTCATTGTGTTTCTATAGGCCTCCCTCACAAAACGCTAGGTTATTTCTGAGTGAGCTAGAACTGACTCTCTCAACGTTATCGTGTATTCATGCACCTCTGTTTAGTGGGTGATTTTAATATAGATACACTAAACACAAGTAATACCATCGTATGTGACTACTTAAACATTTTGTCCACCTCTGGTTTAGAATGTGTAATTACTGCCCCAACGAGAGAAGAACTCTTAGGCACTAAACTAGTCTCTTCCTGTATCGACCATATATGCATACGAGCGCCAAGCTCCCGGGTGGATAGCGCTGTGATTCATTCAAAACTTGCAGATCACTACTTTGTTGGTTGTCGAGTAACACACAACTCAGCGTCAGCTCCTGAACCTAAAATTTCTAAACAGGTCAAAATCATTGATATTGTATCGCTCGACAAATCAATTGCCTCATATGACTGGGATGGCTTCCTGGGCTCTGTCAACAACGATAATATTTATCCACGGTTTGTGCACGTCTTTAACTCTTTAACTGAAGCTGCTAAACGTACTGTTATTTTGAAAAAGCGCAGACTACAACACAAATGGCTCAACTTTAGTATCCTGGAAAAAATTAAGGAAAAGGATATCTTGTGGAGTCGGTGTCGAAAGTCTCCAAATAACATAAACCTGAGGAATGAATTTAGGCAAGCTAGAAACAAAGTGAACGCGATAATTCGCTGCGCAAAAAGACAGTATTTCAAATCAAAATTTGAAGAGGCCAAGCGTAGCTCCTTTAAAACATGGTCATTAATTAATCAATTCCGATGCACTGGTACTACGCAATCTATTGACCAAACTATCGAAAAAAATTTCGGCGCACTGTCATCATCCTTAGCTGAAGCGTTCAACAACTTCTTTGCTACGTACTCTGGTGTGAGCCGAAGCAATGATGACCACTCTTGCACTTTGCATAACACATCATTAACATCAGCGTTTCTTCCCACTATAGAGGACACAGATCTTCATTCTCTTCTGTTTGGTTTCAAAACTAACAAGTCACCCGGGGTTGATGGCATTCGCACGTATGACCTCCAAAGAAACTTCACGAAGATTAAGAATGTTCTTTTAGTTATGCTAAATGGTTTCATTACGTGTGGTACCATACCCACTGGCCTCAAAGTAGCCATGGTAAGACCTCTTTTTAAAGGAGGAATACGATCTAAAGTTGAAAACTATCGCCCTATATCTATATTGCCAATTATAGGACAATTACTTGAAAAACACATATTTCAATCGATGAGCAGTTTTATTAATAAGCATGATATTTTTACGTCAACTCAATATGGCTTTATCGCTGGACGAGGAACCCAACCAGCTCTGGATGACTTCTCTGATTATTTGTACTCAACATTTGAAAAAAATATGTTCGCTTGTGCTCTATTTCTTGATGTATCTAAAGCCTTTGATACTGTTAGCCATCAATTACTTCTAAGAAAATTACAAAATTTAGGGTTTCGCGGTCCGTTTTTTTCCTTACTAGAAAGCTTCCTATCTGATCGTGCCCAACGTGTAGTAATCGGAGACTTTAAAAGCTCTCTTATTTCTTTAAAGGCGGGAGTCCCTCAGGGTTCTATTCTTTCACCTTTGCTCTTTAATGTTTTTGTGAACGACATGGCCCATGTTATAAATGGATGCAAAATTTACCAATATGCCGACGATACCCTCCTTGTCGCGCGTCATATTGATTTCTCTGATTCGCTCAACATACTCCAGGCCAACTCCACGCATTTAATGGATTGGTTTACGAACAACCTTCTAGACATTAACAGTTCTAAAACAAAACTTGTCTGTTTCCACAACCACCTAAAACAACATCAGGGTAATGTGCAGTTCTTTCTCCATGCATCAAGCTGCAATCCTTGTAATTGTGTATCCATCGAATCAGTTGACCATGTAAAATACCTAGGCGTATATTTTGATTATGATATGTCATGGAACTCACACATGTCTTACCTTTGTGGTAAACTGCGATCTATTGCCTGTATGCTCTTTAACAGTCGAGTTTTTCTGCCTGTCGGTATTCGATTTCTTATTGTGCACGCGCTTGCTTACAGTATACTCCGTTATGGTGTAACGGTGTTCGGTAACTGTTCAGGACGGTGGCAAGGGAAAATTAATATTTTACTTAAAGGTATATTAACAAGCGTTGCATATAATACAGATCTGTCTAACAGTGCTGACATCTTTAAAAGCCTTAAACTACCGAATTTTCGTTCTCTGTTTATTCAGACTGTAGTGCGTCGGTACTTTTGGAACAGCGATTTTAAAACACCAGTTATTCCATCCCGCACATTGCGTCGCACCTCTCGTTTCGAAGTGAAGCTTTGTTCCACTCGATATGGCAAATGTATGCGGGAGTACTATGTCCCGTTTCTGTTCAACGCCCTCCCGGACTCTATTTACCAAGTTACATCATTGAAGACGCTGAAACAAGAACTCAAGTGCTTAAATTTGGACACTAGTTAACTGCCTTTTCAGGATGTGTGTATAGACTGTTTGTGAGATGATAGTTGTGTGCTAGTTCAAATATTATTCTTTGTGTGTGATTTTTACTTTATTTTGTACCTAGGCAGACACATATGTCCTTTTTTTAGGGTGTCATCACACAAGCCTTTATTGGCTTTGATGTACCCGTATTCACATCCTACTTCTCTCGTCTGAATGGGTCAATAAATTTATTATTATTATTATTATTATTCATTAAAATCGAAATAATTATTATTATTATTAGCCTACTGTTATTATTATTATTACTGTCTATTATTATTCTGCACTTATCACAATAATACAAATAGACAAATATCACAATATCAGTTGTTGAGCAGAATCTCTAAAACACAACTCTATTGGAAATCGAACCAGTTCAGAAAAGTTTATTTTCATCTTTAAACATCGCTACTTTATGAAGCATGTATCATTGTTCAAGTTATGACGCAACGTTAGAGCGTGTTGACTTGCTGAGCCTGCACCGGCGTCGGCAGAAGGCGGACTCTATTGGTTTTGTTTAAAACGTTTTGTATTGGGTCGATTAATTCACAAAGCCTCTTGTCTGAAGTGTACCTTAGCGTTCCTTCTACTCGAATCAATCATCCTTTCATATTAAGAAAAATAGTCTTTAAGTCCAATTATTAGACTGACTGAACGTCATAACGTCAGTCTGAGAAACTCGATATTTTTAACTCGGGCCACAGGGCATTTGTTATTTATATTGAGAACCTGTCCAGCGAGTGAATAATCATGTTGATCACTTTAAGATTGATTTCGAGTGCACAGACATTGTCGGGTTGTGGTTTGCTACGGCTTTTATATTCTTGCTTTGAGTGCCTCTCAAACTTGTTTTTACATTACTGCAATTTCTCATTGTACATGAACTAGATTTGTATTTTGTTATCATTTCAGCTCAGTGTATGTCGTGTATGGTCTATTCAGTTATTCTATAGTGCATTGCTCTTCTGTATTTGTGTGTTTTATGTATTGCATTTCCATCCAGTGTGTCAGTACCAAGATTTTAAGGTTGTTCCTTCGGACAACTATAGTAACACATTGATTCGATTGCAATTGTTATTCATCGTCCGTAATTTTTTGCGTGTTAACAGTTGCTTGAGTCGAACCTACGTGTCAAATGTGACATTTTGTACTCATGTCGTGATGGGTGTTGTCCCACAAGCAACGGCTTTGTAGACCGTATATCTACTATGATATCTATGACGTTTATTATAGTATTGATATGATTATTATGTGTGAATATTATTATTATTATTATTATTATTATTATTATTATTATTATTATTATTATTATTATTATTATTATTATTATTATTATTATTATTATTATTATTACTATTATTATTAAACAACTTTGCACAGGTAAAAGGTCCTTTACCTCTAAGAGTATCTTGCTCTTTGGAGTCATCTACCGCTAAGTAATTTGGTTGCATTCGTTTTTATTTTACTTTTTTTGTTTATTATGAATTCCCCGGTTGATTGTCTTATTTGTCTCAAAGAAGTTTCTCCCAATGACGAATACATGGTCTGTGCGGAGTGCAAAAGTTCTTACTATTTGGGGTCTTGTGCAGGAATCAAAGAATCTGCCTACAATACGATGGGTGCGAAGAAGAGAGTGATCTGGCGCTGCCGTACTATGCCGTTCAGCTGATTCCGCCTCGGGTTAGGGAAGCTTATGTGAGGATTCCCTAACGAACGACGCTTTTAAGAGCATCCTCAGCGCGGTTAATGCCAAACTAGAATTCTTGTTATCGATGAAAGCAAGTGTTGACACTCTGCTTACCATCCCACCTAACGTAGGTGAGCTGTTATCTTTGAAGCCAGCAGTCCAAACTCTACAGAAACAGTAAAAAAAAATACGAGACTTTGTAGATGACCTCTCGACAATGTATGATTCAGTACTTGAGAAGGCAATTGAAAACGGAAGCATTGTTGAACAGATGCAGGCCCAATTAACTGGGATGTCCTCTGCTGTGAATGAGCATAAGGCCACTATCCATCAACTTCGTAGTGACGTAAACCACTTGGAACAGCGTAGTCGTTCACTGGATCTAGAAATTCATAGCCTACCTCACACGGCGAATAAAATTTTGAAACATGCCATTGAATACCTTACAGGTGTTACGGTGATGCTGTCGGCAGCAGAAAGGACAGGACAGTACACGATGATAGAACAGACATACGATTTATGGAGGCCGAGCCGGCCGTGGGGCCTGGCGCGAGATGGTCGTGCGCGCCACTGCCCCGTCGTCGTGTTCACCTTCCTAACAGCACTCCCTCCGACGAAAACGGCCGACCCGGCCGGTGAATAAATGAACACATGAAGCACACCTTACAACGCCACACACACGAAGAACAAAGGACGGCTGCCGACAGCGAGGGTGAGGATGAAGATGAAGACGTTGAATTTCGGCCTCTTCCGCAGCGTCACAGACCTCTGCACCAGCCACACGACGGCACGGTCCGGGCTGGGGACTCACGTCACTGAGAAGCGTCGGAACATCGCGGGCTGGGGATAGGGCGGGGGATCGTCTGTCGGCTTCGTCTGATGTGGCTTCGTCTGATTGGGCTTGTCATGGCGTCTGGGTGGGGCTGGGCGACGGAGCCATGGGCTGGTGTTTCGTCTGCTGCTGCGGATGACTGCCTCAACGAGGCGGGTTCACAGGATCAAAGCGGCGCCGATGTTCAATGAAGGAGATGAGTATGGCTCCGCACCTCCACCATACTGTTACGGTGATGCTGTCGGCAGCAGAAAGGACAGGACAGTACACGATGATAGAACCAGAGATGGCAGTAATGACATTACTGTAATTACATTACAGTAATTAAATTACTTTTTAGAGTAATGAGTAATGTAATGAATTACTTCTCTAGTCTAGTAATTTAGTAATGTAATGAATTACTTTCAGGCAGTAATTTCGAGAAAATTACTCATTACTTTTGAAATTACTTTTGTCCTGAATTAAAAAATTCGTTTGCAAGCTTTAAGAAAGATTAGAAAAATTATTTTGCATGGTCAAATGTTGTATAAGAGCATCAGAGGAAATAATCGACGGCCACCTGAGCGCAAAGCCTTGTGCGAAGAGTTGGAGAGACGCACAAAGGAGGGCTGGAAAGGCGAAAGAGAAAAGCTTGCGTGTAGACATCGCTGGAAGGCAACGGCTTACGAATTCCAGGCACGACAGATTCACGGCTTCGCGTCATCACGACGATACTATACTTCGTTCATCCCTAAGCTGACAGTGCTGTGGGAGCTGCAAGCTAACCAGAACCAATCAAACACCTTCTTTTAATCCCGTGTCCCGTCTTTTTCTTTGCGCGTGGGTATGAGCGAGAGCGTGGTTACGTGACGAACGATAGACGTGTGACTGCTCCAACAAACACGTAGCTTCCACCGTTCATCCCTAAGCTGACAGTGGGTCAGCTTAGGGATGAACGCCTCATAGGCTATAAGGCGACGGGCACATTACCAGTGAGTTAAACATAATTTAAAACCTGAGAGGACAGGACAAACAGACCCCCAGCCTTGTACTTTCTTCATGCGAGGTCAAACCGTAAGCTTCGACCATTGTGAACAAAAAACGACCGGAATAAATAGTTAATTCCAAATGCCTTGTCAAAGCCCCAGAACGTTTCGTGCGTTCTCGAGCAAAGCAGGTGCCTCTCGCGGTATGCCTCGCTGCCTTCCCTTGGGAAGTTTATTCGGGAATAAGCGTACAAGCAGCTATCGCCACCCGTTTGTTGGGAAAGTACACAATTTAGGAAGCTCGCGCCATTCCTCAACTGGCGACGCTTCTGCTTAGCAATTATCCGGGCCCTTTGTGTGACAATGCGCAAAAACTTCGACTCTTCGGGTGTTTCGGAGAAATGCTCTTTGAAAGGAAAGACCGAGCGACAACTTTCCTTGGCACTGCAGTGGTGGATGCAGGCACGCGTTCCCTCTCCCATTTTGAGCGCTGAATAAAGCTGTGCGCGGGCTCTCCCCTCTCCACTACATTGCCAAGAAACGTTATAGCCGAGCATAGTGCTCTCGGGAGAACAGAATAAGATGGCGTCCGAGGCGGAAGGGAAACGTTTGACGTGACGACTCCTTGTAAGAACGAGCTGCCATTGCCCGACTTAACAAACTGACACGGACTACAACTTCTAAATCAGGAAGACGGAAACATATCACCCTTTTAGTAAAAACCTTCACCGTTGAATGAACAGCGAAAACGGTGAGTCGACTGTCTTTCTGAGTCACGTCTACAGAAGCTATTCATCATGTTTAACACTTATGTCGTGTGCGCCAGCAAAACCACTGTTCAGTATGGTTCACTTTGAGGCACATAAGGTTGTTGCGGTGTAAACAGGAAGATCTGAGTTTTGGTACATATAGACCAACTCAGCTCTTTGACGTCACATGACTGCGGTGGCGCTGCTGTCGGCACAGCGCGTGCGCAGCGCCTCGATTCTCCCGGATCTGGTTCCTGCACACGTGCTGTATGGGCAAACGAGGGCTTGTTTTGTAAACACTATGTTGGTGTATACGGTAAATAAAATGAGCGCGAATTACTGCCTCAAGGTATTCAAAAGTAATGTCAAAGTAATTTCAAAGTAATTTTATTACTTTTGGAAAGTAATTGTAATGTAATGTCATTACCTTTAGTCTGCGGTAATTTGTAATGTAATTTAATTACATTTTTGCAGTTTTCAGAAAAGTAATTAGTAATGTAATTTAATTACTTTTTGAAAGTAATTTTCCCATCTCTGGATAGAACAGACATACGATTTATGGAGGCCGAGCCGGCCCGTGGGGCCTGGCGCGAGATGGTCGTGCGCGCCACTGCCCCGTCGTCGTCTTCACCTTCCTAACACAGGCAAGTTAGACCTTTCTCTCCGCCTCGAAACTAACGTGCCTGCTTTGTAAAAAAATACGGCAGTTTTGAAAAGGCTTTCATCGCTGAGGGTGTGGAGGTGTGGATGAGCTGTCGGGATCAACTGCGTAAGCTAAACCGATTTGGTGTCCTGCCAAAAATGTATTTAAAAGAAAAACTTTACTTTAATGAATCGAGAACTCTTTCTGGAAGGCTGGAATTAAAGCTAAGGAAACAGAACATAAATACCTCTGGGTCAAGGGAGGAAAGATTTTTGCCAAAAAACAAGCCAGGATCACCCCTCGTTCTAGTAAGCGCAGTAGACGACTTTAAGAATATACGGTTGAAAAATGGCGGTTGTGCTTCGACAATGTGAGGACTTTAACGTGTTTAAAAGGTGGTTTAACATTGAGGAACAACGTTTGTTGGTAATACATGTTAACATATAGAAGTAAAAGAAAATATAGGGACCTTTTTAACGTTTTGATTAATGATGTGCTAAAAAAGACCGATGTTTTTGTGCAAACCGAGACTAATACATCTCAGAACTGTTGGAAAAAATTAAATCTGGTTGGTTATTACTCCTTGTGGCTTTCCCGAAAAGATGCGGAGAGTGGTAAAATTGTGGTTTTCCGTTAAAGACACTTTGGTTGTCTCTAACCAGAAATTACGCTTTTTGCTGTCTGAAACTATCGCTCTTAAAGTTGAAAACTCTTATTCTGATGTGTTTTTGCTAGCCTGTTACAGGCCTCCGTCCCAAGATGAAAGGGGTTTCGATGAACTAAAAGAGACATTACGAGCAGTAATCAATAAGGATCCGTTTTGTCTCGTGGGTGATATATATATATATATATATATATATATATATATATATATATATATATATATATATATATATGTATATATATATATATATATATATATATATATATATATATATATATATATATATATATATATATATATATATATATATATATACGATGTAACAAAGCAGTAGAAATCCGAATGCTTAACATACTGGCGAATGAAGGAGTAGAATGCGTAATAATGATCCTACCAAAGAGGAGATTTGACTAAATAGATTAATGTCTTCAATCATCGACCATATTTGCATCAAAACTCAAATCACGGTGGTAATTGTCGTCGGTTATCACTCAAAAGTTGGCAGATTATTACTTCATAGCATGCCAACTGGTCGTCTCTTCTTCGTCCTCGTCCAAAAGCGCCACCACGCCTTTAGCATCCCAATACCAAATAGCCTAGCATTCTGCATTGGAGATTATGAAAGAAAATAGGTCAAAAGAAGGTTAAAGACAAACAATAGAGATAAGAGATAACAAGAAACTCGACCGGCTCATTTTGTCCTTCGACTGGGATCATTTCGTGAGGCGGTATCTCAGTTAGTGTTTACGCGAAGTTCGCACAGCTTGCCAAGTCCTTCAACGAATTGTCAAAACGAACAGTGACTATTAAAAATGCAGACCCGATCATTCTTGGTTGACGGATGATGTTCTCGCCGCAATCAAGTGAAAACATCGCCTTGTGGGCTCGTAGCCATTGAGAACCGGCAACGAATAAATTTCATGATGAGTTTCGGGTGGCATGGAACAGAGCTAACGCCATGCTACGCTCGATAAAGCGGCAGCATTTTAAGGGCAAGTTTGCAAAGGCACGCGGCAGCACTGCCGACCAATGGCCGCTTGTGAATATCTTACGTGGTTATAACCATAAACGCACTGTGGATGACGTAGTAATGCGTAGTTTCGGCAACAATTGGACAGATATCACTTAGCGTTTCAAAACGTTTTATTATTATTAGCGTCCTATGCTTACTCTACAAGATTAAGACATTTTTGCCATTCGGCATTCGCAAGCTCTTAGCCAACTCTTTAGGATTTAGTATACTTCGGTATGGCATTACAGTTTTCGGCCAATGGCCTGGATTATGGCATAAGAAAGTAAATATCTATATGAAAAAGTATTATACAGGAGGTTAATAACAAACCTACAACCTCAAACGGGAATCTTTTCCAGACCTTGTCTATGCCCACCTTCAAATCACTGTTTTTGGAATCAGTTATACTAAGTCATCACTATTGGACAAACGATTTCAAAACACTTCGACCGAATTCACGAGAACGGAGAACGGTTTCACGGTTTCTTGTTTCAGTATATTACACCCGCTATAGCAAGAACCTGCGGTCTTTTTATGTCCCTCATATATTCAATTCCTTACCTTCCGACTTCTTCGACTTCACATCCAAAAAGAAACAAAAAAAAGCGCTTCGCCATCATTTATTTACCAACGAGGCCCTGTAATCCGTCACAATTTTATTTCACAATTCTTTGCATTTTTTAAAAGAATGTTTAACACCATATTTTATTATTTTTATTTTATTTGGTTTTTGTTTGAGTAAATCAACACGACTTACACCACCCAGTTTTTCTGCTTAAAGATCCACAACACCAAGAACATAACACCGCTCAAGACCTTCTTCAATGGTGACAATGACCGGCTTGCGTGATTGTGCATATGTGCAGGTGTGTGTATACGTGCTTACCCTTGAGTCTACGTTTTTCAAGTCTCTAAATGACGAGAAGTAATTTTTTTTTCTCGATGCCTTGCTGTAGTTTTGTATGTATTTGGTCTTAATGCTTTGTTACGGGGTCTACGGCGAAACCGAAGCTACTGGCTCGAGCATGATGGCAACTATGGTAATCAGCTGCATGGCCATCGTGTGACGCGAAATTTCATTTTGCACCTCAAAACGTACCACTGGCCTAGTCGAAAGAGCAGTTCCGATCAGTCAGGTAAGATGCTACGGCTGCTTACTCTTTTGGTTCGTAGATGTCAAACATCTGTAGAAAATATTAAAGGAGTCATGAAACGATTTTTCTATTTTCGCTAAGTACTGCTTAGAATCACTTCTGAACGCTAATAACTCAATACACATGCCTTAGTTTTTCTTTTCTAGGCAATGGCAGGCGCAAAGAAATTAGAAAAATATTACCATCGTTCATCCCCTCAACTCGGAGACAGATCAAGCGGCCACGTGGTCTGGTGCTTTTCCTATGCCGCCAACGTTAATGATACCCACGCATACCCACGCGCTGAAGTTGGCAAAATAGAGAACTTGTGCTGAGCTCCAGGCATTGTTAGGGTACGGCTATTTTCACATCCGCGGTGGTTGGACACGAGCCACTACCCGAGTGTCCGCCGAGGTACTGAATTAGCCGAAGTCAATTGCTCACGTAGTTCTCGTGCTCAATCCATGAGCCGTGGTCGACTGTCCTAAGGGGGGGGGGGGATTTACATTCCACAAATACGTCATCAAGCTTGGCGAAAGCAAGACTGAAAGGAATAGTCCTCTGTTATCCTTGCAATTTCACCCTCGACAAAGAAGCTTCTGAATCAGTGGCGCGGCGGTCTGTATGAGTATACACCTTTTCCACAAGGGCGCAGCCATCTTGAAAGTTGTCACTTCTGGTATGCGGTTAAACATGATTTTGATCTCTCCACGCCGCTGGAAGGTGTTTACGAAAAACGCGTGATTGTCACACATTTTTGTTGCGCCTCACCTGTATTTTCTCGCATATTCGAGGTTGAAATGTTTTATTATTTTTCCGTCCCGCATACCAGACACGCAACTCAAGTGACTGAGAACGATAGGAAGAAGTAAACGTCCAGTATATAGACCTTTTTCCGGCAAGGGCGCCGCCATCTTGAATTGTCGTCACTTCCAGTATGAGCGAAAGCATTGTTTTGCCGTCGACACGCCAGTAGAAGACACTTAGGATATAAGCGTAACCGTCACACATTCACGTTTTGCCTCCCTCAATTTTTTTACTATTTGCAGGTTGAAACGTTCTGATATTTTTTCGTCGCCCATACCGGACATGCCTACTTGGCGGTCGGGGGTGAGTAAGCGGAAAAGGTCTATACTTGGGACAAGCTAGCACCAGTACGTACGACTCTGCAAAGTCATGAACATTCCAACCCGATATCGTTTTATTACCCCTTTATTACACCTTCCATAAAGTTGTCGGCAGAAAAGCGAGTTTGCCGCGATGAACGCAGGCTCAGAACGAGCTCCCACTTATCTTCTGAGAAGAACTACATTTTTAGATGTGTGCAATGCCCGTTGCAGAAGCGTTGTAAAAGCTAATCGTAATATCGCGTTGAGCAGGAACGAACTAAACTATGGCCGCCTGTGCATGCCTCCTTTTCCAATCTACTCGGTATATCATAAAACGTAGAGGTGATAGGGGACAACCCTGCCCGAGTTCTCTTTTTATTTCTGCCGGCTCTGCTATTTCTGCTTCTGATGTTATAACAACCTTATTTGTGTAAACCTGTTGTAAAAGTCCAATTAATTGTGCATCTAAACCATACTATATCAGCTGTACCGAGAGTTTTTCCTGGCTCAAATTGTCGTACGGCACTTTAATGTTTAGAAATGCTCTCCATAACGGTTTTTTTTCTCATCCGTGCCACCTCTATACATTGATTGATGACCAATAAGTTATCATATAATCTTCTATTTATTCGGAATCCGTTCTGTAGCTCACCTAAAATGTTTTCTGCCCACTCTTCCATTCTTCATCTTCTGCATCGCCTGTCTGTACAGGACAAAAGTGTTATTCGGTGGTATGATGTTATGTTATCCTTATCTTTCTGGACTTTATATAGTCATCTCATTCTGCTTAGTTTTCAATCATTGGGTGCCTCTCCCCTATTATTATTTTATCAGTTGCCTGTCTTAACTTTAATTTGCTTTTGTTCCTAGCGTCTCGACTAGTCTCATTCCTGCCTTCTGGGTCTGTCGCCGTTCCAGCAGGTACTTTACTTTCTGCCGTGTCCCATTCCGACCGTTGTCGTCTCAGTTGTCTCGTTAGTGTTCTCGTCTTGTGCCGTGTTGCTGTTTTTCTCCTATCCAGTTTCGTTCGGTTTAAGTTCAGCGAATGTTGCCTTCATTGTTCGTCTAATAAATTCACTTGCCTCCTGGCCCTCTACACTTATCCCCTCGCGTGTGGTCATTGAGCAACGGAGCCCTTCTGTTTTTCTTCCCTGTGCATTAATGCGCTTTTAGAACCTTTTGCTGCATTCCTAATATTTTGATTTACCTCCATCATCTGCTGCACTCCAGCCCGGCCAATCTTGGCCTGGATTAAAGCAGATGCCTCTCTTCTTCTTTCCTGCGATGTAGTCCATTCTCGATGATACCTCAGCGGGTGTGTCCCTCTTTTCTTCGCCCATCTGTGTTCCCTTGAACGTCTTTTGTCGCCCTGCTATGGCCGTCTTAACTTCACTGTCCGACCAGCTTTTTGGTGTGTGTTTCCTCCTTTTCTCTATTCATTTCATTTCGAACTTCTCTAACTCTCCTACTACTAAGTCGTCAAATTTCCATTATTTCTCCAGATGCCTAAATACTGTTTAGACTTAACGAGGAGTCAGAATGCAGCCGGCCGCGTCCCACACCTCTCTGGCGACGCTAGCTACCACTGCAGGGAAGCATGACGCTCCGGCTCAGGGATCATTTAAGGTGCCTAGGACATGGAGGAGACGATGGAACAAGATGATCGGCCCAGTGGACTTAATCTTTACATGTGCTATCATAGTCTCGTGTTTACCCACGCACAAACTCTGGCATGTCGCGAAGTGAGGTTGACAAATCAAAACCGAAACTTAGTGGACAAGGATTCCCAAGATGCTTCGTGCGGCGCCACTATAGTGTCGTTTCGATTTTCCAGGATGTCTGTTACTTCGCCACTAATCCGTGTTTTCGTTGAAAACGTTGGATAAGAAGGACATCAGAGGCAGCGTTGTATTGAGGAAGTATACCTTTCAGGAGAAGGGTAACTCGATGCCGGTGGCACGGGCATGGAGACACTCTATTCAGAAGACAAAAATGGCCCCACCACATAAAATAAAATAAATGAAGTTCCTTTGATTCGATGAGATGGTTGTTGTTCTTATTGGGTCTTGTTCCCGGAGTGTTAAAGCATAAGCGAGGATCAGTCTGGCTCCTCTACAAGAAGAATATTCGCGTTCTTGTATCCCTTTAAGCAATCATTTGAAAGAAAACTAACCTTCGGGATACAAAAAGCAAAATAAATCAATAAATGAATCTTGATGCATGTATCCCCCACTTTAAGACACTCAGGCACTCTGGGTAAGTGAATAAATAAATAAATAAACTTATAAATAGAAACAGACTACGTTGAAATTAATTTTCAGCTTGTTTATTATTAATTTATCTTCGAAGACCCGGGTCTATCCAACAATTTGCGGTCAGCAACCAATTTTGGCATGTACGAAAGCCTTGCTAACGTCGTTCCGTCCGCACAAACAAAACCGAACAAGAGCTGGCGTGAGAGCAGTTGATTCTTGAGACCCACCAGCCACTTGAAGGAACAGCCAGTGCATGAGAAGGGATTACCTGCGCAGAAAGGGATGCGCTGTGTTAGAAGAAAATATGTAAATTTCTAAAACATCTCACTTCACAGACTTGTTGAAGAAATGCATGTCGTGGCTTGTTGTGTTCACGCTTTGTTCTTCCTGACTCCTTTTTTATTTATATGTTTGCGTTCTTGTTGGCTAATGGTTTTCTGCGCACGCGCAGTGCATGTGGGCATACGCTTACTTGCTAATAAACAGCGTGCTAGTCTATACGAAGCGCAAGTTTGTCTGCTTCTGGCACAGAGGGGCGATGATGTCAGAACGCCGAGCTCTTATTGGCTGATCGAAAAAAAAATAGTGGGTAGACCTTAAGGCCTCTAGCATTGAGGTCTCATCTACTATCCTTCCGATCATAGCCAATCAAAACTCGGCGTCGTTCTGACGTCACCGCAACATCCTGCGCCAAGATCAAACGACTTGCTTCTCCGAATAGCCACTGCGCAGAAAACAAATTAGTTTGAATTGAATCGCTCACGCATGCGCCGTGACGACAGCAGCGCCTACCGCAGCGGCGTGACGTCAGAGCCTCACGTTGGTGTATACCAGTAAGGCCTCAGAGCGCCGCCATCTTGCTCAGTTGGGGTGCGCTGGGCGCATCAAAATCAGGTATCGATGCCTTGCTAAGGAGTCGTAATCGGATTATGGCCGCGCCCGCAGCGACTCAACCCAGCAAGATGGCGGCGCCTTGAGGCCGTACTTGCAAACGTGTATAGTCTGCACCCAGAACTCGTTGCGCTGGGATCCCCGATAACGTGTGCAGCTCACTGACATGATGCACAATCAAAGGCACGGTCCGCTTGAACGCTACGCGAAGTCCAGCATTGAATGCCGTTACGTTTCGAAGTGCCTGGCATTTTACGAAGTGCCTGGAATTTTAGTTTCGAATTACCACAGATATAATTTGAAGGGTATTGATAACAATATGCCAGCTATACGAAATGTGAAATTTGTAAATCGGAGCTGTTCTCTCAATTGGATTTATATGCAAGGGTGTGGTCGCCCTAAGTAATAGCAAACATCATCTTGATAGAAACCAGCGTATATCTGAAACATATACACGCCTGTGATTACAAATAATAATCAGAATGTTGGCAGGTTATCACCGCTGTCGCACTAAGAAAGAAAATGGCTGTACGTCTCACTTTCCCGCATCCGAAAGTAACAAAAAATGTGAAAGCAATTTTTTTGTTTCCACTGAGATTGCGTGTTTATTAGATCATAATAGCGATCGCCGTTTTCATTGGCTCAAAGTCACAAAGTAAAGACGCGATTAATTGTGCTATCAAATGCACCGTGTCGAAAACAGTACATGTAGTAGCGTCCGAGAGTGATTAGGTGATATTTGCTTCTATTTCATGTTTGAGTGCGTCGCTGGCAATGCTTGGAACTAGTTTTTCATTACTTATCCATCAAGAACGCAGAACTTGATTCAGGATCGTTGTTCATTGCAGACGACAATTGGAGCTAGTTCTAAGCATGTGCCACGAACAACGCCTACAATTGAGCTTCCGCTAAAAACCACGCAGTATTCCTTATTCGCGTAACCTCATACAAGCGCGCAACTGAAGTACCCTCGACCTGGTGAATGTTTTGGATTGCCCGCTGACACATGGGTATGCAACCGCCAAAGGTATGGGCGAAAAGGCTGAGAAACGGACGTCGTGCGTAGAGTTAGGTCCGAGTGCTCATCCTTTTACCGTGTTACAATTTCCGAGAATCAGATCGACGGCTGTCTGGATATCACTGCGTCGTCGTCGGGTGCACAAATAAACACTAATAAGCATAAGAAAAATCGCGGAAAGTGTGCGGCAAGCACG
>JAZHYW010035026.1:0-127746 GCA_037355805.1 Ixodes ricinus | reverse complement strand
TCCGCTTTATCTTGAACCGCTCGTGCTTGATGACTTATTCTAATGGCCATCTTTCGAACAACACCGACGCCGCCTTTTCGCGTGATGGGACATCTAAGCCTTAAAAAAGCAGGGACAGAGTGGACTCGGAATTGCTTCGAGAAGACTTCGCCAGCCGCGAAAGCTTCGAAATTAACGAGTGAACGGTTCGAAACGAGGACGTGCCGACCCCTGACACAGCGTCGCGTGCCTGGAAGGCTGAGACTGGTGTATGCGTCGTCTGCGTTCCTTATAAAACGCAATTCTGCATATATTATGACGGCATGATCGATAGACTGAAATACAACGGCAGTATTTATTTCACACAAGGCCAGGGACACAATCTCTCTAGAAATATCGGCTCTGTCACGTCACAAAATCCGGAATAATGACGTGCAGACGTTCGTGCTACCCTTTGGGAGACATCACCAATAGCGAGGGACGTGTGCCTCGGCGACCGAGACAATAACTGGAGTGACTATAACCGACGTACTAACCCCTGTAAGTGGCCTCAATCGTAGATACCAGCAGGCGAGAAACAAAAGGAAAGAGGGGCGCCGATTATGATCAGTGCTGATTGTTTACGTCACGACCGGAGTGGTCCGTCTTGTGTTTGGACGGGTCCGCCTCGCTCTTCCTCGCCGTCATGGGTTTCGTCTCGCAGAAGGTCTTGTTTATCGAGACGCACGTACTCAGGGGCTCGTGCCCGTATGCCGCCTCGCGATGACCTCGGAACACCAATCACGGTTCTTCCTTTTCAGGGCCCATCGATTATTTATCTGTTTTCTTTTCTTTATTTTTGTGTGTGTGTATGTGGGATGGGAGAGGTGGGGGAGGGTTATTTGATCTAATTTGATCTCGTTGCGATTTTTTATCGTTTATTGTGTATTGTCAGTTTATCTGTGTATTGCTCAGTCCTGCCATAGCCCCAATGAGATAGATACCGAGATGAAAAATAAATATACCAACCTTTTTGTTTAGCTAACGCTCGGAACCTTATTACCTATAATAATAATAATAATAATAATAATAATAATAATAATAATAATAATATATAATAATAATAATAACTTTATTCACAATATATTCCGTGTGCTTTTCGAAGATTTACAAATGTTACTGAAAATAGTGTGGTTAAGAAAAAATAAATTCTTTTCGGCAGCAAACTGCCAGTCTCGGCGGATCCAAAGGATTCCAAAACAAAACATACTAATCATCTAAATAATCACCTAAAATGAAATAATTACCCTCTTAATGAGTGAAAATAAACACATGGTTTCAGTTAGATACTTGCTGAGCATTATCGAAGATTCCTATATCTGTCAATTTTCAGACGACTGACTGACTGCTGCTGCACGTGGGAAGTGCGGTGATGCGCTAAAGCGCAGCAGGCGCAAGTCCGGCGATGAAGAAACGCGAATGATGATGTTCCTATCACTTGCAGTTTTCGCATCGCCGTCCTTGCGCTTGCTGCACGAGGGGTACGTTTAGCGCCCCCTCGCACTTCCCCAGTCCTCCTAGTCGTTCTAAAATTGTTCGATATAAGGGTTTTCAATGATGCTCTAAACAGTTCTAATGGGAGCCATCTGTTTATTTTCCCTAATGAAAAAAATATTTTCCTGATAAGAATGTCTTTTGGAATAGTCCGCCGTGGTTTGCAGTTTGTTCCCGAAAAGATTGTTTTCTTCTCGAACACCCTATTTTTAGGGGCGTTTGTAAGTCCTCGCAAAAACACCCGGTGTCTACATATATACATATACATATGGAGGGAGCTATGGAACAAAGTTGCACAGGCAGCTTGACTGGTCCCCAGCCCCGTTGCAGATACAGTGCGGTGCAAAAAAATAAATTTTATATAAATATTCCTTGACAAACGCAACGACAACGAAAGAAAATATCAACAAACAATAAAGTGAGGAAAAAAAGCTTTGAATGGCCGTTACTTTTTGTATGGACAAAATAGTAACACACAAACGCTGCAGAAGTTTATTCACTGTATCGTAATTTCGACCTCAACCAAGCTAAGCGATAAACAGCAGCAACTGTTTATTTTGAAAGATAACGTTCACGAAGTTCACGTGAGCTAGAAGGTATCTTCTAAACAAAAGTAACATAAATATATATTTTTTTCGCACGATTTAAACTTGTTAGACTATGCAACTCTGAGGCTCACATACTTGTTCTCCCACTTATTTTCCTATGCAAAGGAACGGTCCCATCCTTTTATTGATGCCAGTAAAAAGAAAAATCTATTTTTACGATAACTTATTTGTCTAAAAGAGAATGTTGTCGTATGCCCACCTTGGACCATGACTAGTCACAAAAGCTTTCTTTTATTATTATTTTCTTTGTAAGCGTGGAAGAGAATTAGGTTTAACTAGCTCTTTAAACCGAACTTGACAGGTGTGAGTCTTAAGGCCGGTTCTCACGTGCAGCGAAGCGCTGATGTAGCGCTGCTCACGTGTCGTCAGTCGCTTATCGTCATGAGTAACAGGTTTGGCTGTGCGATACAAAGCTGGTGAACGCTCTCGTCAGCACGCGCTTAGCGCGAGGTCAGCGCTATGCTTGTAGCGTTCTGCTGCATGTGTGAACTAGGGTGCCTTCATGTGCGCTTTGCTTAGGGTGGAGACATCTCGCCATTTTGTACCACTCGTTTATTTTTCTTTTTTGTTCAGAAGCGCGTGAAAGAGCGTATCCCTGCACGCGTTTGTGGCGCTGACTGTGCTATGGACACATTTTGTTTTCGTCGATTTCTTTGTATTTTACCCGTGAGCGCGAGCTGTCGGCATGGGGCACTACAAAGGGTGGCATCATCCTAAACAGAAGGGCATTGAGGCACTCTAGTGTGAACAGGCTTTTATTCTTCGAGCCTCTAAGGAGCACAATCACGTTTGCCGCCGTGCGCCACCAGAGTCGCGCAATGGGCGCATCGCAAGAGCTCGGGTCCTTTGCTTCAGAGCTTCGAAGAACAAGCAAACCTGTGGTTATTCCAGCACCACTTGAACTAAACAATCAACCGCTACTGTTTTTTTTAATGTTAACACGCGGAATACGTTGATATCCCCGACACCAACGAGTGCACCAACTGTGGTTGTAAACCGAGTAGCAAAGTTCAATAAAAAAATAAAAAAGAGTAAGCAAAGGAAGAAGCACTTCATGCTGGCAAAGTAGGTGATCTCACTGTTGAGTGCACTAAAGTGTACTTCAATATCGCCTTTTCTTTTTCTTTTTTTACGAAAACTCGACCTACACAACCTAAGCACCTCGGGAAACCATATATTACAATCAACGTTGCCTTTTTTCCAGTAAAAATGCAGCCAAACATTGCAACACGCCCCTTTGCGGGGTGTGATTTTATTGTGTTTAAGGCAATCTCTACCGTAGCTGACCATATATGACAAATTCTATTTTTCATGCACCGACAATTGACCAAGCGCGCGGAAAATCCATCTCAAGTCCGCGAAGGCCGTTAATTTGTGCATAAAATAAATAAAATATATTACGGCATTGGATATCATTTAGCATTTAAATAATGCCCCAAATACAAATATTTTGGTGTAACTATCATCAAGTTATCTTCTCTGCCCTTAGCACATTTAAAACTGCTATTCATCACCATTTCCCAAATTACGTATGCGTCGTCAAAAACTTAAGAAAAGTATCACGGGGAGTATCCCATTAATTTTCAAGCGTAATAATCCTTGGTGCGATCGAAGTTGGAATCTGCTAACATAGTTGGAAACCCGAGCACGAAATAATAATAACAAAAGCCCACACTTAATAAGGTAAAACAATTAGCTATTTATGGAAAGCATAAGACGCTAAATTTTACATCTTCATAATTGGCAGCAAAGAAAATAAATTATTCCGAGCAGCGTAGAAAGATTGCAAGATTAAACTTTTCTTCCTACTTTTATAATCAGCTGCCCATTTATTTTGTTTACATTAGATTATCTTCTAGAAAAACCGGGAATCGATCAGTATTCTGTAGTGTCAAGATTCGCTCGAACTAACATTTTCAAATAATTTTATTTTCTGCGCACATGCGCCCCAAGAAGACAGATCAATCGGCAGAAACCTTGTCAGATTATAATAATAAAAACACTTTCGATCACTCAATCCCGCGCCATATCTAAACGAAGGAATGTTATCAAAAAAGCCCTCGAAACTTTCAGAATTCTCTTATTTTGTGTTTTATATCCGCCTTTTGTGATTCAGATGTTAAAATATAAATGGTTGACTTATGATAGCTTATGCTGGCAATGTAATTATACAGTTATTTCGTTCGTGTTGCTTTTAGTGTGGCTTTTTTTTAGTGAAGTTGTAGAAATGTGTTTTCTGGTTCACGTTTTCCTGTTACTTTCCGTTGCCTGTTTTTTAACTTCACACCTGCTGAGGAATACTCCAAAGACCATGTCGTACGTTCAAAATGCACATAAGTATGCAAAAACAAAATACACCTAAAGTATATTTGAAACATTTTTACTGCCCTTTATGTTGTAGTGATATTCAGCGCGCTTCGGCCCCAGTTTCGGGTACTTAGGGCATTGTAAGCTTTATTAATTTCTGTTGATATTTTTAATAGGTAAAAAAAAGTCTTGTAAGTACAGTCGAGGACGATACAAAAGAGTCCAGGCGAGTGCGTGGCTCAGAAGATTTATCGAACAAAAGATGGCTGAGTTATCATCGAGGCTGTTGTGTACACGAGCGGCATTTATAACAGATTTTCGATTTCTGTATAGTTCCTCCTCACTTGGTTGGCAAACCATTGCCGAGTCAACACCGATAGTAGGTGCGCTTGGTGAAATAAAACAAAACTGCTTATTGTCATTTCTCTTGCTAACGTATGATCAAACTCCCGAAAAAGTGATCGCCCACTCTGCCGGATCAGTGGTTTTGGCCACGATTAATTTCATCTTTTGTTACGAAAGGCCATTACCTTCGGCGAAATGAGCATCGATTCAGCGACAACTGGTCAAGCGTGGAGTGACGAAGAAACGGTCGCTGGAGCCACGTAATGGTTCAGCTTTCTTCTGATAGATAGTGCGGCAGGCCTTGTAAGCCACATTCCCGCCTGGTATTTTAATATCATTCGCAACTGTAGACCACTCGCATGTTGCTGAAACAAATATGCGAGTAGAAAAATGTGCTTTTGTATTTTTGTTTTTTTCGAAGTTATTTTTTTATTTTTTTTACATTTCGCAAATTAACGAAGGAACACTCAACCTCGCCTCTTTCTCTTGAACAAGTGACTCGTTGTTTTCTGTAAGTCATTCACACGATCAAGGGAAGCCAACTACGCGGAACACGTGCAAATATCGAGAGACAAGGTGAGGAACACTGGAGGGCAATATGGAGTTTTATCAGTTTTTCCGATATCTTCAAAAGCAATACCCCATACAGCCCGGAGGACTTTGCGCGTGCAGCGAATCGTCATCGGGTACCGTTATCGCATTTATCGAAACGATTTACCAAAGTTCCCTAATATTCCACACCGGCCGGCATTACCCCGAGTTTTCCTGGACGCTAAAAGCACATTTTTGATTTGCTACGCAGTGAGCTCAAAATATAGAGAAAAAGATGATACACGTTGTATTTGGGAGGGACTGACTTTGGGCATATTTGACAGAATGTTGTATTACTTTTTACCAAGCCCTAGCCTAACTAGATAAACATAAAGCCAAACGGCATTGCGTTCCAACTAATAAAAATCGAGAGCGAAGCTGTCATTTATAGGTGTTTTTGAATTCTGGAAAGTTGTTCCCCATTACGATGATCAGTGACACCTGTCACAAAAAAGTTCGATGGAGCAGACATTGGCAAATGTTATAAACCAGGAACATAGAAAAACCTTCATTAGAAATAAGCGCAGCAACTGTCTCTCCTTTACTTCTTTTTTTTTTTTTTGGAGGGGGGGAGGGGTAGTTTGTGTGGTTTACGAAAGCGCACTTGGTGCGTTTGTATAAGCCGAGAGTGTCAAGCGCCGCTGGTTTGAAAATACCCGAAGCTGCATCTCGCTCTATTTTGCAGCGGAAGCAGCTCTCTACGGTTCGAGAACAATGGGCGTGTTCTCCTTCCGCCGAGTCGAGATATTTTTTTAGGCTGAATGCACACAGACAAAAGCGCGTGCAAGCGCGACTTTAAACAGCCGTGGTTCCTGCATGTACTCCACTATTGTGCATTCGTAAGTTTGTACGGGATGGGGCAAGCAGCTCCGAGTTGTTCACGCTGCTTTGGCCAGCTGGTCGCCGAAACGTTCGCTCCTTTCAAAGAAGCTACTTGAATGCAAGGTCTCTGTGAACGAGAGCAAACGTCGTGCGACGTAGAGAGCGACATGCGAAAAGTATTTTGTTTCTGCGACTATTAACCTTTGCAGCGAATGAAAGCACCAAGGTTCTGTGAACCTCGGCGGTTAGAGAGCTATGCTAACTTCCGGAATGTTAAGCGGCCTGTTTCTTTCCCCAGCGGAGGGTCAAGGCAGATCATTCGTTAAATTACTGCTAAATTGCTAAGTTACAAGCGTGTTTAGTGTTGTGCACGTGTGTAGGTGTTGACGTCTGCGAACTATATTGCTTCACCAAAAACGAGTAAACTCAAAAAGCGAATTCCATTACGCTATATTTCTTCTTTCTTTAGTGGTCCCTCGAAGTGCAGAGTGCATAGATTTCCGGCGTACACTCTCCCAAAGTTTTGCGTGAGTGCTGGCTACTATATATTCTTGGAACGCCAATATATGTTTTTCGAGTAACGAGCGCCGTCTGAAGTGTTGTCTGCGAACTACAAGCGAAGGGCAGCCCAACTTCCATCCACCTCTCAGATAACATTGGCATATCTTGCCGATGTATCGGTTTTTATCGCTTTTTATGCTGTATACTACCGATGCTCATAAATACATGTAAAAAATACACGCGAAGGTCGGTGCTAACTGTGTTGGTTTTGCGGGAAACTGCTCTCTGAAAATGGCGACAGCGGGAAGCGAGGGAAAGCAGGGAGGGTGTACGCATGCGCAGAGGCTCACTGGAGAAAGGGCAACTATTGGGCTTTTTTGATTGGGTCAACTTCACCAGTAATTATTGTCAAAAACAAAATTGTGTCCATACTGGTTATTGAAGCAGAAGCAGCATTGTCATTGGACCGGCACAGAGCGGTCATCTTGTTGACTGAGTACTAAATGAACACTTGAAAGGCCTTCCAAGTGCACAGCGGGGCAGGATTCCTGTAGATAATTCTGAGAGTGTGTGTTGCGCTTTGTACGAAATTTATTTTGACAGACATAAGATCGGACTTAAAAATTAAAGAGACGTCCTACTTAAAAAAAAAGACGGAAAAAAAATAAACGCACTGTTCTTGCTGCAAGTGAGTAAACTTTTCTCGAGACACACAAAAAAAACAGTTTTAACGAGATAAAGATTGAACTCTGGACGAGATAATAAGAAGTGAAAGAAAAAGAAAGTAGTCGAATCATGGAAAAACCCCGCACTGTTTCCTTTTTCAACAGCACTCGCAGAGAGTTCGGTCACGGTAGCAGCATTCTCGGACGCCCTTGTCCCGGGTTTGAAGCGAATCCGCAAGGTACAATTTTCTCGGACGCGGTGCTCGACGCAGAAACGTGGTCGGAATGTGGATAGTGCAGCCGAAATGAAAAAGGGCTTGTGTCGCGGTGCCACTTTGGACAACCACAGCTACAGTGTCGAAAGTGACCCTTGTCGCCTCCCTTTGTTGTCGTGTCTCCTGGTGCCCTCCCCTGCCTGGATGGTGAAAATCATTCTTAGTATTTCTTACATAAAATAAAAAGAAGCCCCGGGACAGTCCTGTGAAACATGCTGGCTCGCGCCGAGTGCTAAAGGCGCATCACCGGCGTGCGCCAGCATTCTACGATAAAGGTTAATTGCCGTTTTCATGATTTTGACATACGTTGATGCAAAATTTTACCGGGTTTTAATGAAAAAGTAATGCCATAACCGGTACAATATACGCCAATGGCGTTTTCGATGAATTAGACGATTTGTAGTTTCAACTGTTGTGACTGTACAAAAATTTATAATGATTTTCTTCATTTTGCTGGAAAGTACTGGCGCATTTCCGGCAGGCTCGACTCTGCTGAACTCGGCGTTTTGCGGTTTTAAATAAGCAAAGCTATTGTGGTTTTTTATTCAGGGTTGAAATCGCCTTCGCCCTTGGCGTGAAAGCGGACTGGTCTGGCTTTGGATGCGGTTAAGATACGTTACCACTTTGTTTCGAGAGGCCGTGAACTTTTAAAGCTTTTTCGCTGATTTATTGATTGGTGATAAATCGCTGACTTTTTGGTATCGCCTATCGTTTTTTATCACGGTAATGATAAAGAAGGACGACCGTTTTCACCCTTCGTTTACGACGGGAGGGGACCACGCCAATCTCTTTCGCCGCTACATTCATTGGTCACCTGGCCGCAGTGGGTTTACGACACGAAAGGCCGTGCAAATCTATCGCCAGTTCAGCCATTGCCCTGCCAGCAAACTGGACTTTAAATCTAAATCTTGTCGCCGGAAACGTTGATTGCTGGGGCGCGTCGATGCTGCGCACCAGTATTTATTATCGGTCGCCTTCAGGTAGTCTGGGCTGGTAAGAGATTACCACTTCCTCTGCGAAAACCCGCGTTTCATCGTGCTGGCGAAAATAAACGCCTGTTGTGGTTGTTTTTGCTAAATTCTACGTTTTGTAATGACGGTATTTGTTGATGGTGACCTCGACGGATGGATCGTTCTTCTGGCAGATAATGACATTGCTGGTGGTTGGCTGCCACTCATTGCCTCGTGGCCGCTTTGTCAGTTAATTTGTCACCATATTCAGGCGCTGCTGCTCGCGCGAGGTTAGCACTCCTCGTTTAGGTTGGGCTGGCTTTTATTGGGGCTTTCTCGGGATGTTGGTCGAAAATTCTGGAAAAGTATATGTGGTGGCTTACTCTCTTGATGACGCCTGCTATGACATGAAGGTATTCTCGGTCTACGATCAATCAGCAAACAGTGGATGAACATGTGACCTCGGTTGCATTTATCAACGGCTTATTGTGCGTAGTTTCCTTCTGGCTGGCGCACTATATTGAGTTCGACGGATGGCTATCTCTGTATTCCTTGACTAGTTATCGTCTGGGATAAATACTGATATTGATGAAGATGAACCTGAATAAAGTTAAGTGCGAATATACTTTTTGGCACTATAGCTTATGAAGCAATTGTAGAAGCCGTTGTTAACCTTATCTGGCGGTGAACCATGCTACTGATGCTGGTTGTGTAAATCAACTTCTTGCTATTCTTTGTTCGATGGGATACTCTTCAGAAGAGCACTGCGTTCTGTATCGAACAGGTAATGACACGCACAGGTTCTGGATATCCACCAGTGATAAATCGCCAGTGGAAATCGAGATGAACGTTTGCCGTGCCAGCCAGTTCTCCGGTCATTGATCTTCCAGTTCTGATTGCCATTCCAGCTGTTTGTGGAAAAGCGCTCAATTATCTTTACCTTCTGCCTTTATGCGCGACTCACCAGGCTTGATTCAGCCTTCAACACGATCCGGCGTTAGTTCTGATCTCTGGTGTGCCACGTCATCGCCAGGTCTGGCCATTACCGGTCTCTCGTTTGGTTTCGTCGGCGACGTAGGTTGAAACCGCTCGGTCTAAGAGACGAGAGGTGGGAATTACTTTACTGCTGACAGTGGGCGCTCCAGCAAGCTCCACCACCCTTTCGTTGCCGGCCAGGTGAAGATCGATGGCCGAGTGTGTTTACGCGCCACGCTCCGGGTACGTGGAGTAGCGACGCTGCTGAAACCGAGTCTGGTTCAATCCCATTACCCAGTTCCAGTACTGCGGTTGACGACAGCATTTAGTCGATACAGCAGCGGTACGTGCGCTCTGGTGGCTGGTGCTGCGCAGCTAAGTTATAATCGCCAGCAAAGCGGACCATCGCCACTTTCAGAGAAACTGATGATGTCTGACGCCTTTATTGTTGTGACTGGTTGTGCCAGTAGCAGGCGTGCATTGATGCATCTGCTGTCAGTTGAACCTCCAGCCGTACGTGCAGTCCAGGCGCGTATTCCTGTGTTCTCTTTCTGTCGTTATATTTGCCACGCAGTCGTGCGGTAGTCCATGTTGCGCGTTAAATGTTATCGCGCGCCTTGCTCAAAGACAGGAATAACACATCGTGGATAATCGTTGCTGACAGCTGAAACAACACCTGGTTTATTCTTTTTTCGACTGCAGCGATAAAAAAAATTCCAGGCGTGGAACAGGCCATTGTCCAGTACATACCGGCAATGTAATTTTAGGTAAAATAAATTCACACCAAAGCCATTCTCATTATTTCTTCTGCTCTGCTTTACCTCAATATAATTTCTTCTTTCACATTCTAATATGGGCCAGAAGAATACAGATCATTCCATTACATTACCCCGGCGTTCTTGCTTTCAAATTTTTTAAGGATAAAACTCGTTTATTGATATGCCTCCAGATGAACCATTCTGCGCATCTTCAATCTACTGTTGCTGATGGTGCTGGTTCTCTCTCTCATTATCCCATTCCATGCTGAAGAGCTTGCCGTTATTTAACGACGGGTCTGCTGGAATGCTGGTCACAGTCTTGTCGATTTTATCCTGTTGCTAACTGAAAATTAGAATCGTTCACCAGTCCTGCTTGTACTTCATTAAGAGTTCTTAACGTTTGGAAAGTATTTATTGTTGTTCAAAAATGGTTTAGATGATCTACAATATATGGCCGTAATCTTGTTTATTTTGGTCTAGGTGGCTGTCTTTATTTATATATGACAGTATCAGCAGCATGTGAAAACACTGTTGTCATATGCGTATTTCTCGATTTACTGAAAATTCGGGTCATGAAAAACCATGTGGATAGTGATTACATAAAATACTCTCGTTCTTTTCTTCTCTCAGGCGAGGTCCATCATGTCTCATGAAAGTACTCTAGAAGTCCACTAGACCTCGTCGCCAGAACCTGACAAGCTTTCAAAATCTTCTAGAGAAAGATGGCTGATACTGGCGAAAAGTGACAATGCTATCATTGTATTGCTAATGCAAGTCGATACGAACATGTTCAGCAGCATGACAACTTGGAAGAATACCAGTTCAAGGCTGCTACTGGATCAACACAAGTCTCGTTCCCCACTGGTTTCTTAACAATTATATGGTTTGTGTTTGAAAGCTTGTTAAATACTAATACATTTAAGTGGTTCCGCTTAACATGAATCCATACTACTAAAATTTCCAATTTTTGAATTTCTGGATTCATTTCTCCCACTTTGCAGAGTGACAAGAAAAATTTTATATGATTTATTTTTGTCTTTAATTTTTAGATTTTGTTTTTATTGTGATCTTTATGGTTTTATTATGGCTACATGTGAGTTCTACTTGTGTTCTACAAATGCTAAATTGATGGATGCTATCTAGTTTATCTTACTTTACCTTGGCAACAGTACTACGATTTGAAATAAAAGTTACTAATGTTGACTGTACGTATACTTGTTCAAAACATATAGATAAAAATTATTTCTCGAACAGACAGAACACACTAGTCTAATATATTATAAACCTTTAATCCTAAGCAATATGAAGTTAATGAACACAAATGTCTATTTCTCTTGTTGTTTCATGCAGACAGGTGTTGGGACTTATCTTGGAGGATGCTGTGTTGTACGTTTACTGAAGTATTCGCTCTACTGCTTCATTTGTCTAAAATTATACAGTTACTGATAAATTATGTTTATACCTTGATGATAATAAATTCTTGGTTGTCTTGGAAAGTTCATCTAAATTAAAGCAGCATTAGTTAGATATTCAAAGGTCAGTTGCAAGTATACACGGAACATACTACAGTGTTTCTCAAGATCATTATTAGTGAAATTTGTTGGTTACATAGATGAAAAGTATATATGTGTTCTATTGTATTGCGATCGCTTACAACGCTTTGCAAAATATGCGTATGTGAAAAAGTTTTTATACTAAATGTTTCAATTTAAATATACAACCTGCATTGTTATATACCGTTAACTATAAAAAAGCTTTTTTAATTCATTCTCCATGGTTGCCTTCTTCATCCTGTGCTTAAGCTTTTTTTTGTTGTGTCGGCATAACAGACTGGCGTGGTGAATAAGGTTCCCTTTAAGTTGATAAAAGAATACTGTGAAGCCAGTTAGATATCCACCGAACTGCACTGAAAACTGTTGCCATCGTTCGTTATTTTCGTACATGGTGGCTATCCTGAGGCATTTCAGCTGTAGATATAATGCCACAGCTGGCCTGCTCTCTTCTAAAAAACAATAAAGTGGTGGCACCTTTTTTGGTAGCCCGTTAATATTCTGTTGATGTCTGCATGTTTAACATAAACATAAACCGTCTGCCGTTGGCTGAAAACTGCTGGCTGACCAAATCTTCTTCTTTCTGCTGATATACAGGCCCCTGTGAGTAATCTAACGTTAGAACACTCATGCGTGATGACCTCGCGTGGTCAGCAGACAGCGCCGCCCTTTGTAATTTCAGCATTTTCCTTCTTAGCTTTCCTCCTAGCTCAACTCACAAATCGCGCATTGTACCAAACGGTCCAAGAAGACGGAAAGGAAGGACTCTCCTCTTCTCGGACCCTCGTTCGTGCCACCGGAAAGAGCCATTCTCCCTCAGAAGATTAGCCCATCGCTCAAAACCTGAACAAAAGTTGCTTTCCCACCCCGTTCAGCCCTAATCTGACTAAGCTGACAGTGTTGTGGAAGCTACGTGCTCCTTGGGACAGCCACACGCTCGTCACCCCATGGGTACTTTGAACGGCTCGGTTGTAACGCGCTGACGCTATTGACACCACCACAACGCTGACAACGCCACCAAGGGTAAAACTCATAACCCCGCCAGCCTTGCTACGTCACGAATGCGGGGAATCTTTTCTTTCTGTTTTTGTTTTGCGCCGGATATCCCATGACGCATCGCGCTCTCCAGTTCGCTTCTCTTCGAGCGCTTGCTTGAGTGCACCGTTTGGAACGAAAAATATAGCCAGTCGTTCAACATACAAACGTGCGATTATCATTTATGGTTATTATCCGTCATGCTTGACTCATTTCCGAACGAAATTTGAATGTTTCAATTTTTGTTTCATGTACCCCTTTAATGTTTGTAACCCCTCCCCCCAAGCTGATATCCTGAATAAACCTCTGGTTCTGTCTAGGCCCCAACCCTACTCCCCATTTCTTTTTTTCACTAACTAGCATATCAGCGCTTCTGCAGGTTGGCCTGTGTTTATAGATAGACAACTACAAGGAAAGCAATGCTCACATTGTACCAGGTGTTCTACAGCCTTCTCAAATGCTCTCCGCAGGTCTCGCAGAGCCTCCGAGGTATCTCCTGAAAGTAGTATAGCAAAGGGTAAATTGCTGTTAGCAGCATTGTTTAGTTATCTTTCCGTTCTCATACACATTGTGGAAAAAGATAAGCATAATGTTAAAAAATAAAACTGTCCTGAATAAGCTATTGTAACACCACATGCAACGAAGGAAGCCCGAGAGACACCTGCAAGGTCACAGGTCACAATGAAATCATTCGTCACCACTTGTCTTAACGAATATGTGAAACTTGATCCAAAATATTTTATAATGAAAGGTGCTGAACAACCAAGGACACTGTTGCATGGAACTGCTTATGCAAGTATTACAGTGGGAGGATGAATTTTACATTTTTAGGGCTAGAATATAATCTAGATTTGAAGGCAGACCAAATAGTGGTTTGCATGAAATGATCACAGACAATACGTACAAAGTTTGACAAAGAAGCAGAGATGGAAAAGAACCCTGCTGCGTCACCCTGTGACCAGTCCACCCTCCGTCGAGTGTAGTCCAGGAAAGTGAGCCAGAGCTTCTGGTAGTCCTGGCCCTGGCCAAAGCCTGCACCCAGAGCCTGCTCCATGGCCTCTGCATTGATTGGGGACCCAGTGCATTTAAATTATAGGGTTGCATTCGACCAGCATATTTTCAATTATTTCTACCCGTCCAGGCATTTCACATGGCAATTTTCGGTTTTGTGCTACAAAATCCCGTGGATACAGCACGCATGTCAACTGCCCTCCATGCTTTTTTTATGGTTGCACGAGCAACACCTAGCAATTGAAATCTACAAGCTGAATAGAAGCATGTGAAATGGGCTATTCTGTTACTTTTACATTGCAATGCAAACAAGGCTTGGCATCAAATACTGAATTTGTTTCCATGCCAGTAGAACTGCCCCCTCTTATTTTCACTAAACTATACATTGAGCACAAGTCTAAGGTTAAAATTTCCAGAGTAAATTTTTAATGGCATAACCCCAAGCGTTGTAGCACCTATTTTTTTAATATCCCATTGCTTAAAATCCAGAGTGGAAGTACAGATTACACACAAAGCACAGCATGATATGGGAGAAAATGTTTGCATTGCAGGTTAAAAACATTGCACTAAAGAGAAAGTTACCCAAAAATTATCAATAAACTGACTCAAAAGGAGCCTAGTCCTACTCCCCAAATTTGGCACCTTCTGATTTTAGGTAAGCATGCATTCAGCACTCTGAGGCAATTCAGTTACCTTTTGTGGAACACTACAGGTGCTGGATCAACATATTTGAGAGCCACAGTCGAAAAACATGATTTCAGGCAGCATAGCGAACCCAAAACCAACAATCTAAACAATGTCTAAAAAAAATGTTTGTGCTTAGACAGCGTAATGTCAGTCCGCCTTTGAGGTATCACGACACTGGTTTACATTGTAAAGGAGAAATTGAGCGAGTGCAGTATACAACCACTAGCCCGGGGTCTTTAACGTGCGCCACGCAGTAGTGATGCAAGACCGCACGCCGGTACGGCGATCCTCCAGATCAAAACGGGCAGGGGGAAAAGATTGAACCCAGGATCCCTTGGCTCTGCAGCGCAAGTTTTCGCTCCAAGTGCTCCAAGCCACAGTACATTAACGCGCTCGAATCTGCAGAATGGCCCACTCCGCAAATCCTGCACACTCATGATCACCCAATGACTATGACGTGCACTCGAACACCGCAGCGGCGCATGTCCTCGCACAGACGTCCTCTCACCGGTGAGCTTCTGGTGAGGGCTGTGACTCCTCTCCAGGGCCTTAAGGTGGGAAATCCACAGGGAGGGGGACCAGGGACAGTTGCGGACAGCGCGCTCGTGGCACGGAGAGACACTGCGTCCACCTTCAGCTTGGTGTCCTGAAGCGGAAGACGGACGGAGGAGACAGCCGTCAAAGATGGGAGAATGCCGATGCCGAATAGTGCGGCGAGAACCACGGTCACTGACAAGGTGAGAACGGCAGGGAGGAGCTTCGGTTGTACCGCCTCCAGCGCGAGCTCCCTACCATCGACGACGCACAGCCAAACAAGGGGAAGGCAAGGAGCATCTGCTGGAGGCCTGTCCTTCTCACTCTGTCAGGGACTATGAGCCACAAGTTCGGGGGTTGTTCCATTTAAACAGCACTAAGCGAAGAAAACAACGGCTATACTCTGGTTCACTTTAGAGGGCGACTGCGGTCAATATTTGGGAATTTGGGATTACGACTGGTTTCAGCCCACCTAATGTCCCTAAATTACGAGGTATATATATATTTTTTTTTTTTACATATTGTGTGTAGTTTTATAAATATTGCAGCTCAAAGTTTGGTTTCGGGCATCTATGGCAAACCCGAAAGCATCTACTAGAGGGATGGCAACATGAAGTAAAACAAACTACAGAGGAATCACATCATGTAGTACAGTTTGATAGTCGGTTTGCTGTGTGCAACTGGGAAGCCATATAGGCAATAACTTATTTATGGCAGTGTGTGGCCATCAATGTACCCGGAATGACAGCATGCCTCTTCAGATTTACTTCAGCTTCTGGAACAGCTACACACCTTTTGTAAGTGGATTCCGCATGAGAGCTTCTGGCTGACAACTTCAGTTCACATGAAGGTACCGTAAAAACCCGCATATAATACAAGTTTTTTTCCAAGTTTTGCCATGTAAAATTTGCGGCTCGTATTATACGCGGGTCCCAACAATTTTCAGTTTCTATGAGGCGCCATCTAACGCAGTTCTACGTGGTTTCGGTTTCGAAGTAATATGGCGTTCAAAACAGGTATCATCATCATTAAAATCACAATGTCCAAGGCGCCACCATCCGTCCACGTTCAGGCTAGGCAATGGCGTCGGCGCATAAACAATACTCGGCCGCCTTCAAAAGAAAAGTTGTTTTGGTCGCGGAAGACATCGGCAGCAGTGCTGCCGGACAACAATTCGCCATAAATGAAGGCAGCATCCGCGGATGGAGACGACAAAAGCAAGCTCTGTTCTCGTGCAACGGAGCAAGGAGAAGCTTTAGAGGCCCAAAGAATGGCGTGTTCGCCGACGTCGAGGCAAGTCTCGGCGATTTTGTGAAAGAGCAACGTGAAATGGCACCTCGCCGTAAACATCGAGCTGCTGCAAAAGAAGGCGAGATAACTTTGGCGAGCCGACATTGGGTTGCTAGCTTTATGCGCCGCGCCAGGTTTTCACTGCGTCGGCGCACGCTCGACGCTCGCTCTTGCAGAGAGTGCAGGTGGTGCGGGAGTTCAAATACGCTCGACGGCACTGAAGACGACTGCCTTTGGGAGGAGGCGTCGGACAAGGAGTCTGATGGAAGTGATGACAGTGATTAAGGTTCAATTATGATGCCAATAAACGTTTTTCTTAAGACTTCCTGGGTCATATTTTACGGAGAAAATTTTCGCGGTCTTTAATTTGTTTTGTATTATACGCGGTTAAACTTTTTTTTTTTCTTTTTCGCAGTTCTCAAATCATGCCTCATACTATACGCAGGTTCGTAGTATATGCAGATTTTTACGGTAATTGCAACCTAGGACCCAAAATAATGCTGCAAGCTGGCCAGCCCTAAGAAACACCTCATGTGTCCCAAGGTCTAATGACGGGCACACCCACACAACTGCCTGGGTTTATTCGGCTATGGAAATCCGAAGCAATACACAGATGAGAATATAATCTCTGTCTTTATCTGATCAAATTACGTTTTTAAGAGGCCACGTCACCGACTATCGTTTCTGAATATCTAGCAATGACGCAACCTTCAAACCGATGAAGGAAAAAAGAAACTCCCCTTCATCAGTATTTTCCTCATACCAGTACCTCAAATGGCTGCATTAGTGTTACAAGTATACTCACTTTGCTTCAGAATATCCATATTTATATCTTTACTGCAAGTGTTTACTATAGAAAAATTCTACTGTTTTTGACTGGAGTAGCATGGAAGTTTCTTTCTGCACCCAGTGCTCGAAGCCCGCTGCAAACACACCACCAAATGTCCTCCCCTGTGCAAGCAAGGGCAGCCCCAACACCCACCAGTGTATGCATGTAGCGCTCCCAGAGCTCCGGCACCAGGCAGTGGTCCGAGATGGCCCGCTCGTAGAGGCTCTGGACGCTTGGTGGGGTCTCCCTGAGCCTCCTCAAAGTCCAGGTAGCTCAGGTAGGTAGACAGTGCAGGGGTACCCTCACCACCCAGCTGGAAGCATGGGCCACGCTTCAACCAAGAGCATCAGGCACGCTTACAAAGGCTTTCGGAAGGTCTACTCATCTGCCGCGAAAACCCAGACTAACACCCACCCTGGAAAGGTTGCCCACCTCACGATTTTCTTTCTCTTATTTCTTCACCTTGAGTGGGTGCTTCCTCAAGTCTCAGCCTTTCCAATGTCGAAAGGAGAATGGTGGAGAGGCTGTTTATAAAATTGGTTCTGCAGCTTTTTGCGTTGCATGTGGTATCTGCCCTATCAAAGGTGTTACGAAAACCTCTGACTACATTCTTGCAATGAAACAGTTCCCAAGGAGACAAACAAACGTGAACAACATTACCGTAATATTCTCAAGAAATAGCCCACCTAAAATCAGAAGCAAATCGGGCAACAATAAGGGGTAGGCTAACTTTCGATGCGCACTAAGTAAAAAGTTGAAAAGATGCTAGTTTTAGATTTTGTGAGCTGCAGAAACTTGCAATCGTGGGGAGGGGCAACGAATCAAAGACGACAGTCCCTCCCAGACAGCATTGTTCACTGATTCCCATCGTAACAAAGTAATACCATTTCTGCCTAGGTCCCCAATGGCCAAGGCTTTGCATTTACTAGAAGTTAGCTACCCTTCAACGTTTTTGAAACAAAATAGCCAATCCTGCCAAAAATAGGGGTAGGTTATCTTTCGGGGGGTGGGGCATCTCTCCGGATATTACGGTACACGCATGGAGAAACAAAGCTAAGACTGTTCTTCTCATGGCAACACACCAATGCATGGCCCGGCAATACGCTGACCGTGCTAAAGCTAGGAATTCTTCGTAAATAGACAAAGGGGCTATGCAGAAAACTGCTGTCTCATGTGTTTAGTAGTGATGGGCCGAACTTTTGCCGAATCAGAAAGTTCGGCGCCGAATCTCGGAGATTCGGCAAGCTCGAACTTTTGCCGAATTTTCTTGGCAGAGATTCGGCAAAAATACATTGTTACCAGACTTAACGTTGAAATTTAGTTTTTTTTTGGCGAAAAAAGGTTTTATGTTGTTTTCTTAACTTAAATGCAACATGTAATGCATATTGACACAATTATATTACCAAGTAAGGTGATATTCTACAAGATAATTGTATCGGTGCATTTTTGTGTGTTTACTGGCAATTTTAGAGTGACTTCTAGCAGAAGTGGCGTGACAACGAGGTTGGGTAGTAGCGGTGGCAGTCACTGAATCACGCTTCGAGAGTTTCGGTTTTGAGGCATCATCAGCGCAAGCCTGCATGTGTGTGTATAATGTTAAAATGAGGGCAGTAACGCTGGGTCCTAACTCACTGTTCTGTGCGCAAAACCCGAATGCAACGGTTGCTGAGCCTTTACCAGAAAAGATAATATTATTATTGTAAATATGCATGTTTTTCGATTTGAGTGACTTGACGTCAGCTTTGCATGAAAGTGTGCGTCCCATATTAGCAACGGTTCGTTTTTAAAGGGACACTGACAGGGTGTTTATGCTCGCCGAGGTTTTTAGTTGGACATGACATATGAGAGCCCAACTACCCAAAACACAATTTGCGACTCGAAATTCGGTTTCTTTCCGCCCGAAAACCGCCGATCAAGAACTGGCCGGTTCGAGTCTCGCTCACTCTCTTTTCCGTGGTCACGGGCCATTTTCTAAGGTATCGATGCGACCACCAAATTTAATCAAAGTCGTTGGTCACTGAAGGCACACACTCAATATTAAAAATAGAAAAAATATGAAACCCATTTTTTGTGGCTTCTAAAAAGCTGCAAATACGTTGATTGAAAAAAAAGTTCCACAGAGAACCGGAAGCGTTCTGTGCGTGCGTCGTTTCGCGTATCGTGGGACTCGCGGGGACGGCGATGGCAGCGGACGACGGGCGCGGGACCTCTACTTCAGAACTGTCGTTCGCGGTACCGGCGAATTCTGTCTGCCTTTAAAAGAGAAATTTGGGACTGATCAAAAGAATTGGTATTCATCCCGTACGACACGCCCGACCACCAAGCCGATTTGCACGAAGACGTCGCCGAGCCGTCGCTCCCTTCTCGTGGCTGAAGACATCGCTCGCGCAAACTTCAAGCACGACGTGTCTACTTCGAGTTGAATATGCACGCGTACGATTTCTTTACTAGGTGCGAATGTCGCCAATGCGTGGTGCTTCCCGACTTCGACCCGGGAGTGCTTTTGCTGGAGGAAAATCGGCAGCAAACTTTCCAACTTACAGTTTACCGGCTGAAGTATTACTAAGGAAAGAGATCCCCCTATCACGTGATCCCCCAGTAGCTCAGTGGGAAAGACGTCCGCTTCACACGCGGCAGGACCGGGTTCGATACCCGGTGAAGGCACTTTTTTTTTTCTTTTTCAAACATTTTTTGATGTTTACATTTCTTTCTTTTACAATTATCACTGAAGAAACAAACAAAAATTAACAAACAAATGTTGTGGACGAAACGTCGCTGAATTAAATGGGGATGGGATTTCCTTTTTGACACCTGCAAACTCAATGAAATCACTTTCCACAAAATGCAAGGAGCATATAAATCAGGTAGCGTCCGCTTTCCGAGGTGCCCGTAAATGTTCTACAGGAATTGCAGCCAGCCATTGGTCCCGATCCCGTTGATCTTTCGGAAACTCTGTCGCACAATGCCACTTTTTTTCGGACGCAGGACATGTGAGCCAGCTCTTCACGCAACATCTTGGGTGTATTCTTTTCGGAGCCGATCATGAAAATTAACTACGGGCACTCACTACTCATCTCCAACTCCTCAATGTACAAAACAACTCATCTTGTAGTACAGAACAGCGAGCGGAACAAACATAACTGCAAAAGAATCGCAAACAGTTCCCGCTAACGCCGCATGTCGTCTGCTACGCAGGGGGAAAAAAAGAAGAAAAAAAAAGCGCACGGTCGGGTGTTGCCACGTGACTTCCGCCACTCTCTCCTCTCCACTCCTCCGACCTCCGCGCGCGAGTTTCGGTTTCGGTTTTGAGCAGTTGCGTCTTTTGGCTTTATTAAACAAATACGCTACTCTGTTGCAAAATATTAATTGGGTAGTCCTCCGACACCATAATGAAGCGCCTGGCAAAAAATGAAAAACATTTTTTGGGGGGTGTCAGTGTCCCTTTAACGTTTAAAATGGCAGTTTCTGGTGTTAGGACTCACACGAACGTTTAGGAAGATGGGATGTGCAACGTCGAGCATTATAGTTCCGTGTTTAGTTTTATGCAGATACAGAAAAATCGCGAAATAACGCTAGTTGAAAAAGCAATCTATCATTCAATCAATCTTTTTTTGTACAAAATAATAGAACACGGGAAGCGTGCGCTGGCTGGCAGAAAGGTTACAAACCCGTACGCTGAGGCGCCTGCCAGCTAACTTTCCGTGAGTTAATGAATAGACGCAAAACACAACAGTTTGACGTTTTAGACGCGGACGAACAAATAATACAGGAAGGACAAAATATGGCCATTGGACTCGTAAAATTAAGGGCGGCCCACACACTCGAGCAGAGTACGCAGCACAGCGGCACACTACTTCTGAGCCGAAAACAGAATTGTTATAACTGCGAGGAGTGCTTTGTCAGCCGTGGCCGGGTGCTGACGTTCCGTTATTTAATAATGCGACGTTGATTTGAGAAAAAAAAATGAAATAACGTTTATTATTTCTGTGGTTAACTTCTGATTACATGGTGAGGTCCTTTTGCGTGCCGTTCGTGGCGTGTCTCCGATCGTTCTGTTCGGAGCGGTTTCTTGTTCCCAGGCAGGCGCTATCGGCAAAGTTCAGTTCTCGCAAAGCGTAAACAAGCTGGGCCCGCAACCCCGTGCCATAGCCCGTGCCGCTCGCACCGCGCGCTCGCGAGAAGTCACGCATTGAGGATCCATTACAGATCCCGCCGAGGCAAGACAAACAAGTAGACAAACGAGCTGAGCCAAGCTAACAGCTTTAAAGTAATTGTCGGCCAATGTTTCAACTACCTCGTTGCATCACTGGAAATGTCAAATTGAAATCACGTCATCCAGAATGGACCGCATCATTTGTTATTTGCGCAGTGGACTGCGTAAATTACTGGTCGATTTTCTATCCTTGAGGCACAAAATATTAAAGAGAACCACACTCGCTCACAAACAAAGTTACCGTGTTGCCTACTCACTCCACACCTCGCCGTAACCACTGATTGTACACAACGAGCTTGAGTTGGTTGAATTACGCTGCACCACCGTGCACTGCACGATAGTAACCGCACGACTGCACGGCGTCCATTTGCAATTCACGGCCCCTTTGGTCCCGTCGCGTTCTCGCGCGTGCGCAGACATTTGCCGAATTTTTGCCGAATCTTTGCCGAACTTTTCTTCAAAAGTTCGGCATTTGCCGAACTTTGCCGAATCAGAAGTTCGGCAGATTCAGTCCATCACTAGTGTTTAGTATGAGCATCCACGCTCTATGGAGTCAGACTTTGTTTCCCGTGGAGACACCCATACAAATGGCAAACACTAAAATATCGCAGGATCCCTTTTCCAGATTTTTTTTGTAGAAATAACTTCCAGAGCAAACGAATCATCTGTTTAGCGGACGTCATTGACCCTTCCTTTTTCTAAGATCAGTAATATCTTTCTTAATGCGGCAGTTCTCAACAGGGGATTATTGCTGCTGTCTGCAAAGAGGCCCCTTATCAAGAGGCAAGCTCCCTTTAACTTCGTACTGTTTGGAACGGCTCACCAGATCTGTCTCATACTTCTGGATCTTGTCAAGGCGCAGCTTGGCCTTCTTGTACTGCTGCTCCACGGAGGGCTCGATAGCAGCCTCGCTCCACTCCTTCAGCTCTTCGTACGTCTTGTCCATGCCTGGAAAAGGGCACAGCCAGGCGCAGGAAATTGATTGCAAGAGCACATCCATGCCTCGTGCATCACACACACTGCCACGGTTTTGCGTCGCAAGCGCGGCAGTCCAGCAAGAAAACACATTCCTGCGGTTTTGCAACAATTGCGGCTCTTGCATCGTTTCAGTTACATCCCCCAAGGTGAACAAAGTAAACGGAAAGATTTTTGTTGATAAACAAAAACAGGAACTGAAGAGCGGCTAACTGGTACGTGGGAAAACTGGCGAGTAACGCTTCCCGAGATACAAATGTTTTTTTTCCTTCTAAGCTCTCCCAAGTGTCCAGTTTCAAGGAGGCTAAAATATCTTACTGGCACCGCTCATAGGTAAGCCGCAAAGGGAAGATCTAAGAGGACTTGCCAAAGAGTGGCACGGAAAGCTGCCGCTTGTAGAGGTTGTACACTCGGTTCCTCTGACTCACAAACTGGTCCCGCTGGTCGCTCGACGAGCCGCCCTCTTCCGCACTTGGCTGGGGGTCCCAAAAGGAGAAGCATCAGTCAGGGGCACCATCTCAGACAAAGACATAGGTCCTGTTTGGGACTCTGGCAGCAGCCAGAGTCCCAAACAGGCTACACGAGTTTGGACAAACACACAACGTCTCTCTGCTTGCTTAGAGAAAAACTCAAGTCAACCAAAGACTAACAAAAGAGCCATTCATAGAGCCATCCGAAAAACAAAACAGAACGACACCTTCTCTCTGGCTGCTGCCAAAGGAGATGTAATGCGATAGAATATTGGATCCTTTGTTTTCCCACTAGATTTAGCTATCTAGCTGTGATGGACAGATGCACACAATCTCATAGTTTGATGGCCCAAGAAATGCTACTGCATTTAAAACACTACTTAGAGGGAGAAGAAAAGTTCCTCGACTGTGCCTGATACTAGTGACTAGACGGTTTTCCACAGCTGAACAGGAGTTGGACAATATGCGAGCTGAAACAAAAAGGCTGAACCATGCGGCACCAATGGCTGGACCCTGGGGAACACCAACGAGCCATGAAGAACCAAAAATGATGAACGGATGTACAATCATGTTTTGTTAGTATGGGCCCCGTTAGTAGATAGCCCACCATAAAGACAAAACTTTTGGGGACAAACTGGGTAAATAGGTGCATTTTAATGTGAAACATTCTTTGGCTACGTGTTTGACATTTCGTGAAGCCCGCACAAAGGTGAAGCCTGCTAAAAGCGTAGAATCTTGAGTGCGGGGGAGAGGTCATTGCAGTAAAAAGTGTTTTCACCAGGCGGGAATGTAACCCAGACCATATACCGTAAAATACCGGGCAAGCGCCCACTCAAAATTTTGAGATAATCATGAAAAAATGGGGGATGGGCGCTTGTGCGGTCATCAATTCTACATATAAATGTACTGTGCATATTTTCTCAAATCTTACAAATTTGGTTATGGGCGCTTAATGTGGTATGGGCGGATGCACGGTATTCTATGGTAGATTGTTAAGCGAGTGTCTTTTCAGCATGTCACGACACATCACCGTGAGTTGAGGTGCCATTTGACGGGAAAGCCTCGCGGGGCATCCGCACTGCGTCAGGGAGATAGAAAGTTGGCACCCTGTCACACATTCTAACGTGAAACATTCTTTGGCTAGGTGTTTGTCATCTCGTAAAGCCCAGATAAAAGTGAATGCTGGATAAAAGCGCAGCAGCGGGGATCGGCACTGATTATCATCGTTAGTGGGTTGCAGAGGAGGAGTGGGCTGCTCGATGTTGATTGGTTAAAGGGGGGTTCATGTGACCAAAGGGGTGGGCGAGGAGTGAGGTAGGCATTGAAGAGCTCAACCACCTGCACACACTGAGGGAGAGGAGCTTGCGAGAGCGGAAGGCTCTGGAGGGTTTCAAGGTTTATCAGCCTGATTGGTGGTAGTATCGCTTCATCCTAGGAACAACTATCAAGTGTACACATGGTATGTATTAAACTATCTGATGAAAAGCGCCGTGAACGTAGGCGTCCGGAAACGCCTAGTGCCGCGAAAAATTTGCCATGCAATGTTTCACATATCCAACACGATTGTTTAGCAATTTGCCATACAATTTTTGTCTCGTTATAACGGAAGACTCACGTTACGGGAAATATTGGGGGGATCGATGTGTCCATATTAACTATTTCCTGACCATGCCCACAGAGCGTCGGTCACCCATGATCGATTACTGTGGACGCCCACTGCGAAACTCCCACGGAGCTCTCACACTCAGCGCACCATCTCGTAGGTAGTTTGAAGACTACAGTTTTGGTTTCTGCGTTTCTCCCCTTTCCGCGTGGCGGCAACTTTTAAGCAGAGCGTGAAACCGACAACGGCCCGTCGTCGTGCGCAACGGCCGAGCGATCCAGCAATCTTGCCAGACCCTTGGAAGGGGCTTCCAAGGGTCCGGCAAGCGATCGCAAGCATGGCGATTCTCGCGAATACTCCATCAACTTGCTCGACTTGGATGGCAGCAGTGGGTCCGGTGAGGAAGCCAGATCATTGTTTTTCATTTCTAATGGCGAAGGTTACGACGAAGGTCACGACCTTCACGACGCCTTCACAAGTGTCGTTACGAGGGTCGGGTCACGGGGAAGGGAGGAGAATGAGAGGAAGAGGGGAAGGGGGAAAGGAAAAGGAGAAGAAGGGGGAGAGGGTACGGAGGAATAGCATACCCTCCTCTCCGTACCCTCCCCTCCTCCTCCTCAAAAGCTGCGCTCTAATTTGGCATTAAAAAAATTGTAAATGCTTTTCATTTTTCGAGCTGTAGCTCAAGTTTACGCCTTGCGGAGGTTTTTGTTGCGAAGATGGGAAGCATTACATAAATTTCAAACATTTCCGGCACTTTTTCTCTTTCCTTCTCGACATATTTACCCGGTTTAGACCGATTTTTGACGAACAACATGGTGCATTAGAACTCAAGTTTCTGCGTTTTATCTAGCTTCATTCCTATCCACGGCATCATATTGTAAACCCAATATAGTTTTTTCAGGGAAAAAGACGTAACAAAAAGTCACACAAAATGGGCATTTCCCCCACAGTCAGGAAAGAGTTAACAAGACTGGTGACAATACTCTTTGTACTGAGTGGCAGCTTGCACCTACGGTCGCCAACAGGAAGAGACCAAAAAGGTCCCTTTTGGGCGTCCGATCTCCCGCATGCACCCGTTGCCTTCCGCCGTCCTTTGGCTCTGCTCCGCACACTTGAGGCTCACGAGACAACACAACATTATTGAAGGTAATAAGCTTGCGCCAGAGCCGGGACAACTGAGAGACCTCCTGCCGTACTCGTACTGTCGGCGACTATGGATGGATGCCGACGGCTGTACCCCTCATGACGAACGGTAGCTTGCACCACCTGGCCTAGAAACTGAAAAGGCGATTCCTCCTCTCGCCCTTCTAAGCTGATTTCACTCCCCTCTGCATTTTTGTAACTGTCCCGAGGAAGTGTGGGGCGTCGCAGGGACGGCGATGGTCCTACCTGCATGGTGGCCAGCAGGACGGCCTCAAACTCCCGATAGGCCTCCCACAGCAGGGCCCCCTGGGACACGTGCAGGCCGGCTCCCGTGATGGCCCTCTCGAAGACGCTCCGCACGCGGTCCAGACCCCCTTCGGACCCCATCAGCCCTATGGAGAACTGGGCATACTCCAGCCACAAAGCCACCGCTGGAATGGAAGGGCAAAAGAGACACTGGTAAGGAAAGGCTAAGCCACTTCTCTGTGAAAAGAGGGTAGTCGAGTTTTACATGCAACCATGTTTTTACAGCGGCGGCTGTTAGTGGCCCGTCCCCCGGTTTCGTGACGGCGTGAGCGTGAATGGGAAATTTCCCGCTAAATTTTGGGGGAAAATCAATGTCACGTGACCTACAGACAAATTCAGGTTCACTGCTAAATTTAGCGGAAACATCGACGTCACGTGACATTCAAAAATTCAGTTTAACCCGCTAAATTTGGCGGGAAAACAAATCACAACCTTAAAATCAATTAATAATTAACAATGTATAGATGCTAAAGGGGGATCGGTGGCCGAGTGGGCTAAAGCGCACACCCAGCTCGACGCGCGTGGAGCGAAAGCTCGCGCTGCAGAACTCGGGGATCCTGGGTTCGAGCCCCACCCCTGCCCGTTTCGATCTGGATGAGCATCGTACCGGCGTGCGGTCGTGTGTCACTACTGCGTGGTGCACGTTAAAGACCCCAGGCTAGCGGTTGTACCGCACTGGCTAAATTGCTCATCTACAGCGAGTGACTCGTCGCAACTTTAAATGGCTGACCAACTACACGCTGTATAAATATCCCCACAACCCAATTTTTTTTATAGATGCTAAATCAATGCAAATCATATTAATATCATGTCCCCGTATGATGCACAATCGGCGCAATCATAATTGATAGTCATCGTGAAATAATCAGCCCAGCCGTCACTGTCTAAACACATCACATTGTGTGATTGTCGCGCAATTTTTGTTTTGGCCTGGTAAATTTTTTGACAGGCTTCAATAAATCTATGCCAATCTATGCCAAACATTATGTAGGTGACTCAAAGAAAAAAGTAAGCGACAAAAATCTCACGGAATATTTGGCTTGTATTGTGCTGTTATTCATAGCGCCTGCATAAAAACCTGAACAGTTGAGATTAAACATGGGTTATGATGTCTATAAATGCTCCTTTCTTAGCGAGTACAACCGCAGAGGCAAAGAAGGCTAGAGCACACAAAAGCGGTGTATATATTACCGATGCTAACTCATTTAAGGAGACCCCCCCACACCACTTTTTGATTGGTAAAATCATTGTCAGAGGCCTTGTGCATTGCAGAGTACCAACTCCAAGCTCTAAGCAGATAGGACAGTGAAGTTCTCTTGGGAGCGGCACAATGGGGCTATCTTGTGACCAGCTGTCAGAGGAATCTGCAGTTCCTCTTGCAATAACTGCTTCGTTGATTAGTAAATTACTGAACAACATTCACAAGTGGCAGCAGATGTCCCTTTCACACCAATAAACAATGCTTGTAAACAATGGGTAAATAAATAAATGTGCCATCAAGGCACGAAAGAAACCCCAAATATGTTAAAGCCATGGCTGCTTCCATATGTCTGCCGATCAAACAGAAGTACAAAATGAAGCAAGTATTTCTCTATTACATTCAAAACAGTGCTGGCATTGCATCGAGGATGGCTAATCTTGCTTCAACACCTAGAAGAAAAATTAAAATTAAAAAAAGAAGACGCAGTTACAAGTCTATCTATTATTTGAGCGCCTTGACTCCCTAGAAAAACGTAGGAGAGTTCATACTCACACAAGGAGAGCTCATACTCACACAAATAGTCCTTCACAGCACGCTCGAACAGCTGGATTACCCTTTCCTTATCTTCGTCGCTTTCACAGAGCTTGGACTCATCCTTGATCCAATCCAACCACAACTCTGGAGAAAAAGGTTAAAAAAGGCACGCTAGGCGCAAACATTAAACAATAAATCCAAACACCGACAATGCAAGAACTTTACCTGGTGTCAACGGGAAAATCTTGGCCATAGCTTCCCTAGCTTCTCGAAGTTTGTCCAGGTTTCCCGTCTTGCGGAGATACCCGATGAACTCCATATGACTGTCGTAGTGGAAAGGGTTGCTCTTGATCTGAGAACAGAATTTGAAGTGGTCGGTGTAAACGCGCTGTGACAGACTACTGCGTGGATGATCGCAACAGCAACGACAAGCGAGACACGGCATGGATACCCGTCACATTTCTGCCACGCTGTCAGGGTGCCCACCTTGTCTTCAAGCTCCAAAATATGCTTTTCTTCTTCGGTGTCCTCATTAACGTCGCTGTCTGAGTCGGAACTTTCACCTTGCATCGGCTCGTCGGCATTATTTTCGGGATCAGTGTCCATCTCTTCGGTCAAATCGCCGGCTGAGCCCGCCATGTTTGATGTCTCGGTTTCCGCAAAACCTGAATTCGAGCTGGTAAAAGGGGTAAAAGCTAGAAAGAACCGATGTCTTTAAATGTTATCAACTAGAACCATTCCAAATGTTTTTAGGTTGCCTAAATTTATAAATAATAAAGCAATTGTATAAATTAAATGCATATAATTAGTGAGAATTTTGAATACGTCAGGTTTTTGTTTCCCACGTGCTTCGACGTTTAAAATGTTTGTGTGGTTTACGTCTGCTCAGTGTCAGTCTAGTTTACTTTGGCTTCTTTCGTTAAAATTTTGCCTTCTGAGCTAAGAATAACAACTAAAACAAGCGCCGTGCAGACACACATTTCCGTTGCTCTGACGATGAGATGGAAACGTTTATGAAGCATCTATATTGTCTATGGGCACTCACAATCTCGCAAGCTGCTAGTCATCAAGGCGGTTTTGAAGGTAAGATGTGAGACGATCGTTCATTAAAATTAGTAAAAGAGAGAAAGACTAATCGAACGAGCCGGTTGGGTTTGCTAGGTGTTTCCTACATTCCTATAAGGAATGACTGACACAGAGTGGAGGTATAGAACCAGATGTCTTTAAAGTCGTGTGTCCGAATTTTGCTTCGCACATCGAGAAACTGATCTCAAAAGAAGTCAGTAATTTATTTCGATCGTTTCTATTTTTCTTTTTGGAAATTTTGGAAACTTTCAGTCAGGAATAGCCCGAATAATTACAGCATCACACCAAGTGATGGAATGCTTTAACGCCAAAAGATCAAATGCAAATGGAAGCATCTGAATGTTCTTAAGTTGCACTGCGCTCTGTCTAGTCAAAGGCGCAGATGCAAACCCGGAAAGCATTCAGAAGCCTGGCTGGCTAACTTATGCATTTTCTGTTGGTAGAGCCAGGCATCGTCTTCGTGGTCCTGACTCAAGAAAACACCTTCAGTGCTGGAGCAGCCAGGTTCCTTTCCCAGAGCATACATCAACAGGCAGCTGCACTGAGTCTGGTACGCCACAGATTCATTTCTCGCAACCATGCCGGCAACTGATTGCAGCCTTGCTGGTGTTTCAGGGAGATCCCATTGTGTACCTGACCCACGAACATTGGCCCGACGTGTTGGGTTCGTGGACCATATTTCCCCTTCTTGAACGGTGAGGAGGCAGACTACATTCTCCAAAGAAAGCTGTTTTGCACGCTTTTATACTTCATTTCGGCATAATCTGGTAAACGATAAAAGCCAAGTCTTCAGCAAACCATGCGGAGCAACGAAGTGAGGCATGTGACAACGTATTAGCCGAACGAACCCCTCCTGTGGAGGACCGGCACGTGCTTTGCTCTGTCGTTCCAATTGGCTTATGAGGGTTGGTCTTCAGCAAACCATGCGTCTTCAGCAAACCACGCGGAGCAACGAAGTGAGGCGTGTGACAAAGTATTAGCCGAACGAACCCCTCCTGTGAAGGACCGGCACGTGCTTTGCTCTGTCGTTCCAATTGGCTTATGAGGGTTGTAGCCCTCGCCCTTTGCCAAGTTATGGTGAAAGGAAGTATGGGATTTTTGTCTCAAAGATGCTGAGGGAGATGTGGCGAGGACGCATCTCGTCCTAGGCAAGCATTGAGTTTTCGTAATTCATGATGTGGCGTCGCTTGTCATGGTGTTGTCGTCCGTATTGGTTGGGATATACTACATACTTTTACAGTTTCACGCTTCAACCACTTGGCCTCAGTCACCGATGTTTCCTCGATGCACGCATCTTCTTCCAATCCTTTTGCACATTTTCGTCACATTATCAAACGATAGTCAGGCTGGTCTTTGATGAGACCATTGTTGGTGGACCAACCTCTCTAGCTTGTGGAGATCGAGTTAACGCATACAGGGCCGAGCCATAAGGCCTGATGTTCAAGAACAGTCGTGCCATGCGGCCTCGCTACCAGGAGAGCAGTAGTAAAACCATAGAAGATGATCATCAAGATCTAACAGGGTTTATTTGAACGAGGTTTCCCTAAACGCACTGCGTCCGGGGGAGTGCCGTGGGTCATAGACCTTGAACCACCGTTGACCGGAAAGCCAAAGAGGTTGTGCATTGTTGTTAGAGGACAACAGTACGAATCCTTTATCTGTTAAGTTCAAAAGCCAACTTTTCCACCGTTCAAGCACGGGCGAGCAAGCTCCCTCGCTCTGGTCGGTTTCTCGAGGGAAGACTAGAAAGACATTCCCAAATAGATGGGAAGGAGAATGCAGAAAGGGAGAGACTCTAAACAGATTATCAGGTTCACGACCCTTGCATGCGACAACACGGTCAGCATGCTCAGTCGCATTCACATCAAAGTTGGAGATTAAGGATTCCCACAAGCTCTATGGCATATCCTTTACTATACGGGTTCAGCTACATAAGATTAACGGAGGTTTTCATGTGCCTTTCAGGCTGCTGGAGGCTCACAGGGATGACGGCCGATGGTTTTTTTCTGCGAGGATTCAACCCAGCTGGACCTTGGTAGCCTTGTGAAGTTACTGAACAAATACAACTGCACTGATGTAAGATTTTTAATATGCACCCTGTTACACTGATTGTTAGCCTAGCATAAGAATTGCGGGCTTTGATTATGGTTTCCAGTTCACTGTATTTACTGGAGACCGTCAACGATGTAGTCTAAATATTATATAGACCAATCTTTTTTTGTTTTTGTTTTTACAGAATTTATGTGGGACACAAACCTAGCTTTTTTGTTCTAATGTGTACATTTGGCTGATCTAACCTGTAACCCTTCGACGGTCAAACTTTTTTCCCAAACGATGGTTCCCAGTGGTCGGAATTTCTTCGAAAAGGAACAGTATCAAGAAGGGGTCAGTGCGCAGGTTTCGTCTTAATTATCTAGCGGGAGCAGATACAGTGCCTGCAGAGCTGTTCACGTTCAAAAGCATCAAATGGAAATATTGAAGGCAAGAAAGTAGTCACCTTTCTTCCATTCGGTTTCATTTCGGTGCGTCCAGTTCTGCGGCATTCCAACGGCTTCAGTTATCGAGCCGGAGGTACTTTACAGAGCTTCTTTATCGGATGGTAAGCTCTCATCTTCCGAATTTAATTCTGAGAAGCATTAAAAGTCTGAATTGGAAGAGCCAGCGCTCCAATTGTTGCCATCTCCAAAGCAGTTGACGTGCAAAGCAGCCATCTCACGCGTATCACGTGCGCGGAGTGTCTAATTTGAAAGCTATATGTAGCCCCAGCAAAGCAAAACACCATGCAAATACAACATTCATAGTTTGCCAAGGACATAACAAACGGCAACACGTCCCACGGTGGACACTATCAAGTGCTTAATCGCCGCCGAACATGTATGGTGACGACCATCAAAAGGTTAAAGGCCTCTCTCTACAATAAAACTTCCTAAGCAGTCAAGAAATAATATGAAAGTGCCAAAAATTCAATTGTCCATTTTGCATTTATTCTTATTTTGTCCCTGACACCCTGTATGTAAACACTTCAAAATTTATAATACTGTATACATGTTTGCAAGCACGGCCTCCAGGGCGCCGCCATCTTGCTCAGTTAGTGTGCGCTTGGGCGCGCCGTAATCGGATTATGGCCGCACCCAAGCGCACTTCTACTGAACAAGATGGCGGAGCCCTGAGGCCGTACTTACAAACGTGTATAAGCACCAGTGATGACAACCCATCCTTTCTGAGGATGTGCACTCAGAAAGGCTTGTAACCAGGTAAATCAAGACCTATTTTCAATAGTGGTATTATTCTTATAAATAATTGAAAGAGCTTGAAGGGCACTAGCTGCAGCTCAGTGGATGGAAAAGTGGACCTTGTTAATGGCAACAAAGTGAAGTGATTATTTTGTAAATTCTGCCAGTGCTTTCCCCTCCAGCGTCAAGTTACTTGGCTCGGGTAATTTATTTTCTATTTATGTCAAAACTGTGATGTTTATAATCTTTATTTTTTTTTTCTTAGTCAGATTTTTATCACATCATTTTTTTTGCGTAAATTTAAAACAATTTTAATTTTCTTTTTTTTTTAAACTTTGTTGGTTACTTTTGACCATTCATGCAGGTATTAGAGTTCAGACACTTTTCGTGTGCTAACTGTCCATGTACTTGGTTGTCACCATTTCGAGGTGCTACAGGTGCTTGCAACAAGAAGGTATGTGATTTGTTAGAGAGGCAGCTAAAGCCTCATTGTGGGCAGCTAATGCCCACAATGAGGCTTCAGCTGCCTTTCTAATAAATTGCATATCTTCCCGTTGCAAGCAACTGTAGCACCTCGAAACGGTGACGACCACTCTAGTGTAGCCTAGACAAAGACCCACCTATCCGCTTCTCAGGTTGACAGTGATGTACAGTCTCTGCTAGTATGAAAGGCCCACTTAGAGCGTGTGGCCGAGGCGGTGGCAGCGCTGCTCATGCTTTGGGCAATTCCATGTCGTTTTGAGGGAAGGAAAGGGACTTTGTGAGTGTGCGCCTACTCAGATTGGCCGCACTATTGAGTTTTGCCGTCCTCAGACCGACATGGAACTGCCTAAAACGCTCATTGCCTGCCACCATCTCACCCATGTGCTCTACATGGGCCTTTCATATTGGCAAAGACTGTACTTGAGAGCTGTTTCGAGGCATGAACTGTTTGACAGAAAATTCAGGAGGGTATTTGCTCAGTTTTGTTTAGATGTGTCACAGGAACAGATGTTGTTGTAATTGTCATTTATTGACGTTTTTGAGACACAGGCTCTAGCTTTGCGGCCAGGTGACCATGAAACAGTTTCACTGTAGGCAGGGCGCATGTCGACATGTCCGACATGAAATGAATGGTCTCGTCTGCTCAGGACCACTTTTTGGGTCATGCACTCTGGGATCTGGAAAGCACCATCATCCATCATTTCGACGACCCAATGTCCCTGGCTTACCCAGCCATCTCGGCTGGCATGGTCCTCAGCTCCTCAGCCTTAAACAGGTGAGTCGCTAGAGATTGTAGGCTTTCACTGCAACCCTCCGTCGTAACTGGCTTCATAAATTATACTCGGTGTTCGTTTTTTTGTTCAATGTTGTCAATGCTGAAGATTACTGCAGAGAAAGAAGGGTGAAAGGGGTGGAGGCATTTACCTTACCCTCTTTCCTTACTCTTCACTACTTCTTCTGCTTCATTGGTACAAGCTCCAGTTGGAGAGGCATGCTTCTCGTTTTGTTCCTTTTCTTCTACTATTTTACTCCACTCTTCCTTGAAGCTCCAGGAAAGTTTCGCCCGTTTTACCGCCTGTCGTGGAAAGTAGACACCGGGTACAAGGCCCGCTTCACAATAAACTTGTGGCAACTTTTGGCGAGTAGGTACAATAGAGATATTTCAAAGTGGCGATATGTGTCGTGAACAGATATAGAAACTGCAATATTTCTGGTTATTTTTTTCCATGTCTTATGCACCCAACAGCATTTTTTAGGGAGCTTAACCTTGGTGTGTATGTTTCGTGGGCTTTGAAATGTGAGCAAGAAACACAAGTGGTACAGAGCGCGACACTGTTAGCGCGAACAAGCGATCGCCGGTTTTTCCAGTTTTTCTCGTTGAAACCAAGCGATAACATCCAAGTTATTATTGCTACGGAAAGAGCTCAGTTAGTTCTATAATGTGAGCGATAAAATTTCGTGCGCGCTAATACTATTTATAAGTAAAACGCGAAAAGGCGCCGATGTCATGTTCGCGCTAACAGTGTCGCGATGTGTACATCAGCAAGCAACATCTTAGATTGGCCTTCTTTCCACATGACCCAGGCCCTTGATCGACATGTGCACGTTTTGTGTGGGGCCGTTTTATGAGCGAGAACTGCCGCAAAAAGACAAGGACAGAGGGAGTGAGAGCACAAAGCACTTTGCAGTGACACTTCCTCTGTCCTAATTTTGTTACGGCATTTTTCAGTTATGAGTCATGTTATAAGCCACTTGTCCATTTTAGTGCTCGTTCCATTTGTGCATTTGTGTAAACAGTCATCTCTCATTAATAATATATGGCCACCTCTATTTCTAGAAAAATATTTAATAATGTGAGTTGTCCAGAATAACGAGACAATAGTGCATGTATTTATTTACCTAGTTCGTCTCTCAAGATGTTATCTACATAGCAAGGTATCCACATTACCGAGACATGGCCGTATAAAATAATGCATTTTTCGGCACATTTTCAGCACATTTATTTATAATTAATTGCATGCATATAGTGCTCGCTGGAAAGTGGACACTCTGCAAATCTGAGCCTCTATGATTTTTCACAAGGAGCATTATTTAAAAGTCTAGACATTCAAATTGATTCTTGTGAGGCTTCAGACAGTCTGAAAGATACTTGCCCTGCTTGTCATAAATGCATGTGTGACCCTCCTTGAGTTGCATTGGCAATAAATACTTAGAATGCAGCTCAATAGCAATATTCTTCCTTCTCAGTCGTGGTAACCATAGCAAAAATTTCAGGGCTGCGACAGCTTGGGCTCAAACAGCTTCTCACGAATTCTCGATCGATCGCCAGTATGAGGTGAGCACGACAACATTGTGAAGTTGTTAGATTGTTTCGTAGCTGCTTAATTATCCTCATTTCTTTAGTTTATTACAAAACACAAAGGTGTGACGTAAAGTGGCTATAGCAGTAAAAAAAAACAATGAGGCAAGAACCGGGTAGAACAGAACTTGGCATATGTGTGCATACAGCCAATGCAGGGTACCCAAGGGTGTCATAGAGAATCTGGAGTTGTCACTGGTGAGCTGTACCCTCGCCCTTCTCAAACAGTAGTGAAGCCGTTGGGCTGGGTTTGACGTCACGGCTCCCTACTCCTTCTTTGTTTTACTCGCATTCAGTAATAGTCCTGGTACAAACAGTTCCGATATTTGGATTTTCTGGCCGAGAGCATGTGAGAATTCACCCTAAACCCATTGTTTTCCCAGAACCTCTTCAGCTTCACTTTTATATATACATATATATGAAGAAAAAAAAAGCCCACACTACACATAATACATATTATTGCATGGACCTCTTAGACATGGTTGCCATAGCAATCACCTCGTAAGAAGCTGATTGCTTCACAACTTGCTTACAAGGTGGTTGCTATGGCAACCGAGGTCCGCGCGACACGTCTAAGTAGAACGCAAGGAGCCATAACGCAGTCGACCACTCTCAAATGTAAATGCCTGAACCAGCTTTTACTTGTGTCTCTGCCCCATTGAGAAGTAAGTGTCGGTTACTGGTGCGGCCTGTTTCATTTGCAGTTTGCCAAGTTCCTTGGGACTCCCGAGTGCGGAGTGCTGCTCTTGGAGGACGTTCCGTCGTTTTGCCTCAAGCAAGAAAAGGGCCGCAGCTGCGCGACCTGGAGCGCTCGACAGACACCCTCGTGTGTGAGCGGCGTTTTTCTCGCGGTTCAAAGAAAACGAGGGAGTGCTCGAAATTAGAAGTGCGCGTAAAGGAAAAAAATGAGAAGTGCACGTAAAAGAAAAAAAAAGGTTGGAGCACCCACAGAACAAAAAACTGTCGATTTTGATACAACACCTGCGCGCACGTGTTGCACAAATGAATTGCTGTAGACCAGGGGTCGACAACCGGCAGCCCGCGAGGTAATATCATATGGCCCCCGGCTTGCCACCAAAACAGCCCCCCCGCCCCGCCCTTCCCCCCCAAAAAAAACATATATTCGAGGACAAAAGGTATGTTTGGTTGCAAACCTGGTATAATCAGATGTAGTACTAACTTTGAACAAATTCAAGAGATTTGCCAGATAGAGTTCGCTGATCCGCTGATCCCCAAACAGACAATGAGGCAGTTTGCAGACAATGAGGCAGTTTGCAATCAAATCGAGCGGGGACCAATCACACACACCTTATCTTCATACTTCTTCCTCTTGTGCCTATCTACTACCAATCATAATGATAGTAAAATCTGGAATCGATGCCCTCTGGTCGCACCCATTTAAATGTGGCTAATGAGCTGAGTAATGTATTTGCAGTGAACGACTTCGTCAGGTTTTCCACTGGCCTCTTTAAATTAGAGTTTGAATCTACGAAATCTCACAGCAGCCCTGACCGAAGAGTTAGCTACAGCTCGCATAGATATCTGCGAACATACTTTTTCAATATGAAGACCGTGAAGTCAAATGCGGCTCTTGCGAATGATAGCGGAGCACCTTCAAAATGTTTTACGACTCTCAGTTGAGAGTTTTAATGTGAATGTTCGCATCTTGGCAAGCAATATTGAACACCCACAATCCTACTGAGAGTTACTCGAGCAATCTTACGTCACCTGTGCCCAGGTCAAGAGAATATATCTTTGCACATTACATGGAGTTTTGTGTGACAGTTGTTTTATCTTTTATTTTATGGGCTAATCCCGCCCATCTCCGCTCCTCTGTCCAGTCTCTCCGCTTTTGCAGCGATTTGGACCACTGCAGCAAAAGGTGTCCATCCCCTGCCGTGGATGCATTGTGGGATTTTTTTGTGAAGTTCATTAATTGGTTCTGGAATCCATTCTAGCTGGTATACAGCAAATTGGTGTAAGTGATTGTGCTAAAGTTTTGGTCTACCTTTTCCTGTGCATCACTATGGTAGGTACTGTGAGCACTATTGTCATATCGGACTTGTTGCGCATCTATGAACAAGGTGCAAGAGTAAAATGGGCAGACGTGAACTCCTTTGGTCACCGCTCAGTGAATTATTGGGGGGGGGGGGCACAGCAATGGGAGCTCATGTAATGGACTGCCACAAATTTCTTTTATAGAATTACAACAGTCCCTTCTTTGACCGAGCATGCTGGAGGCACCTCATACAGCATTTTACCCTATCAGCTAGCGCTCAGTCGTGCGAATTCACTTTGCCGCCCACTGTACATCTGCATCAGGGTTGTTTTGTATAGTACTGTTATTTCCTCAACATTTGAGATGCCCCTGTGCCTGAAAGGCAGTCCTTTTGCCATCTATTCATCTCCTGTTTCTTAAATTGTATATTTATACACTAGGAGACTTCAATTTTTTTTTCTTTAGCAGCAAAACACACCGTAGCATATTAATCTCACATTTGCATCAGCCCTGTCGCAGCATGCACTCTGATACACCGAGCTACGGAAGTGACGAAGCAAGAAGTGACTTTCCTCTACGCACGTCAAACGTCTTCATGGGCTGCTGCTATAATTTCTGGTTCATCAATTATGTACAAATTCTTTGAAGAAAATTTCACTTAGCCTAAAATGCCAAAAACTGTTAAGCCTGCCTTGCAAGAAGCTTAGCAAAACAAGAATGGATAGTACAATATCTTGCACCAATGTTTTTGCGCAGCATTGGCAGGGCTAGCATAGTTTGTACACGTCTTGCTGCCCAGCAGTAATGCGCAGGAAAAAGAAGGGTGAGGGGGTCCCCTCCTTTCTATAAATTAAAAAGTGGAAAAAAAGAGTCCTACTTTTTGTCTGCCCTTTGTCCCATTTTTTTTACTGGGAAAAGCAGTGCTTGCCTCAGATTATATTCATGTAACTATTATATTTGCGTGGCCTAGTCACCATGCTGGACTTCTTGCTTCAGTTGGCATCTGTTTTCAAGAAGATGTTTTGCTCACTTAGAGAAATGAATTTTGAGAATCAGTGGGAAGTTTGCCTCTGTGTTCTTCAGGGTCGCCCAACTCCTGGAGATGCTGTTTTAGTTGCTGTGAAGACATGCAGCCAGTTTCACAAGGAAAGAGGTGCGTTATCCCTACCCATAGGCACGACAGTAGCTAAAATGCTACGTCAATTGTCACTAAAATATTTATACTTACAGAAGTTTCAGAGACAGAGAGACTAGAAATGGTAGAAAGATATAGATGTTAGCAAGCTATTCCATGCTGGGCAAAGGAGAGAAAGAATGCGATGAAACAGTTAAAATGGAAGGGTGGTTCCATTTCAGATATCACTCTGGGTTAGTCCGTGAGAGAAACATATTAAAAACCGCGAAATCGGTCCAGCTCTGTTACGCAAACTGTGTGTTACTATTACAGTAATTAATCACTCAAAATGTTAATTACAGTGATTCAGTTACTTTAAGTCAATCATTTGACAGCTAAGACTCCAGCCACTTCAGTGAGCACCTTAAAATTCTATTCTCGACGGTCCCCATTGGCAGTTCCGTTGGTGAAGGCAACGTGGGCGAAGGATGCCGAACGAGTCGTATTCTTCAGCGACGTAGAAGACGCAGACATCCCAACGGTCACGGTGGGGGTGAGCAACGTAAAGAGGGGTCACTGTGCGAAGACCATGGCCATCCTGAAGCATGTCCTGTCCAATGGGCTGCTGGACACCCGCACCAGGTGGCTGGTGGTGGCAGACGACGACACGCTTCTCAGGCAAGACGTTCGCTTCCTTTTTTGTCATCTGGGAATTCCTGTCACAGTCGGGGCCGATTTTGGATGGACCGAAATGGGCATTGAGCTACAAAACGTTTTTGAATGCCATTTTATAGTAAAACTAATCGCATAAAGTGCTGGGCTTACTGAGTAGTCTACCGTAAAATACCGCGGAAGCGCCCACTATTAACATTTCCCAAAATTGGGAATTGTGCAAATTATACGTTAAGCACCTGATTTGACCGGAGAAGTGCCCGTGCCTAGATTAACCCAGTTTTCAGTGAAAGTGGGGTGGGCTCTCCCCGGTATTTTACGGTAGTGTATACGTGCTTTGCACCTAACGTCATCCCGTCGGCTCTTCGGCCACCACCAGAGAAGAGGCGAAAGAGGAACTCCCCTTTCATGGGGAGCCTCTTTTGTGTGTCCCAGATGTGCCCAGAGGTCGCTATTCTCCCTCTAGAACAGTGGTTCTCAAATGGAGGTCCACGGACCCTTTGGGGTCCACGAAGGCATTGTAGCGGTCCGTAAAGCCCTGCCTCATCAGTTAAGCCCGGCAACTAAAAGTTGTCCTTTTAGATTGAGAAGAAACGTCGCAATTTTCGGGTGAGTTTTTTCGTGGTATTTCAATGAGAGAAGTCTACTTCACATTAGCCCTTAGTTATACTATCCATCACGACCTATACCTTTTCCTTCCCCTCAGCACGAAGGGGATCCTCCATCATCTGCGCCGATTGAGAAGGGGTTCTCAAAACATCAATGGTTGAGAACCACTGCTCTAGAAGATTATAGAAGATTAACCCGTCACTCAAAATTCGCACATAAGCAGCTTCCTCTCTCTCTTCCGTGGTGGTGCGAAATGGATGGTATGACGTATGAAGCATGTATAACTTGTCACAAAGGTGTACTACAATGTATTTATCGTGCTGAAATTTCGCAGCTTCTAGAATAGAAAGTTGTATGCATAGGGCGCAGCAACTTGAAATTTACATCTGATTGATGGTCAATGGAATGTTTCACTACACTTAGTGCTAGTTTGTGAAGTGAGCATTGATCCCACATTCGTGCAAACCATGTCAAAATCTGTATACTACATTGCAGATATTAGGATGCACAAATTTTAAGCCATGCATTGACAAGCAGACCTTCGTCGTGTTGTGCATCTATCTGTCCCGACTAAATCCACACTGGTGTTCTTTGTACAGCATTCCTCGCCTCTTGGACTTTCTGGGCTGCTTTAATGCGGATGACGAGATTGCTCTTGGGGAACGTTACGGCTTCGGCTCCGCATCTGGCCGGGGCTACGACTACTTGACCGGTGGCTCGGGGTAGGTCAGAACTGAAGTCCATCCACCGATGGACTCTAGTTGCATGGGTCAATCTTTCTCCCCGATCAAGCCTAGTATAGCGCGTAAACCCGATAGCTTGGCATATGTATTCCTAGGAGCTAAGGAATTGCTGCCTTATCTAGAGGTTTTAGTAAGTCTTGTGCGAATAGTGGATTTTGAGTTTGAAGCGAATAATGGTTTTGGCCGAATATTTTCGATTCGAATATCGAATAGATTTTTTCACGCCTTTCACTACCATAGCATAACACTTAGACGAAAACCCAGCTAATCTTGTGACGGTTGTTCCACTTGTTCATTTATAGGCCAAGTTTAATCTATCTATATTTATGAACTGTGACCTCAGAAGGTCTGATTTCGTGGGATGGTAAGTAAACGACGGGTTTGATATGAAATTAATTCTATAGAAATGGCTAACTAGTTATACCCATTTGAGTTAATTTATAAATCTTAAATATTCTATCTTTAATTTAGAGTTAAAAAAATTGACCGCATCTCCACGTGGTGAATGATGTTGATTGGGGCGAAGCTCTGGTGGTGCTTGTCTGCGTAGACGCTGAGCCGCAGCATGCCGAGCCTTTCGTTCGTTTTCATCCATGTCGGAAAGAGAATGTGTGGTAGGGAACGTGGTTATATACGCATTTGAGCATTTGACCGCAGCGCCCTCTCGTCTATAAACGTTGAGCCAATGCATGCAAAGTTTAACGCGATTATATATGAATCTGACCACAGCGCCCTCTCCTGTATAGACGTTGAGCGGCTACATGCAACATCTCATCCATGACATTTCCAGCTCTTGAGTTACTACCACATCTCAGAGCCCCCTACTCATCCTGCAGTCGTGGCCAAGTGGTTAAGGCGATGGACTAGAAATCCTTTGGGGTCTCCCCGCACAGCTTCGAATCCTGTCGACTGCGCAAACATTTCATCATCTTTTATCATCATTTTCTTTTTTCCCTACACGAGCTGGCGAGCTCACGAGCGGAGCACCGAGCGCTGGACGCCAGACAGATGGACAGATGGAGGGACGGACGGACATGGCTAGCCCCTAAAAAACTTCGCCCCTAAAAGAATGAATCTCGCATGATGAACGCAGGTTGAAGGGCATCTCTGCCTAACATATACTCTTGCAAAACAGTCAGTTTAATTTTGAAACTTACTACAATGTAGATACTGTAAAACCCTTAATGTTTGAGAGTTCTTAATTTTCGCAAATATCGCAAATTGAAAAATTTACGTATATTCAAAGCGTGCATCGTCCCGCTTTGAATGTATAGATGGTTTTTTTTTCCAAGCACTTGCGTGCTTGGAAAAAAATTACACCATCTTCTTGAGGGGAACCATGGGGTGATGCGGAGCATCGCGGATCGTAATTAATTTATTCCCTTCTTGACTGATTTCTTTTGGCCGGCCGGATTTGGGCTGCGGCGGACGCGAGCGGCCGAGAAACGCTAGCAGACGACAGCCGCAGAGTTGCGGGGAAAGCCCACCCCACTGGAAAGCCCTGGCGTGGCGCTGCGACCTGCACGCCCAAAACTATCCTCCTTTCACTTCTCCGGGGGAACGCGCGCAGCGTGCTACCGCGCTTATATTCACACTTGAAGGAGAGGAGACTAGAGGAGGAGAGTTGCGCATGCGCGCGCGGTGTGAGTAGAAGCGAACCATGCGAAGTGCACGCAGCTGGTAGAGAGAGAGAGCGGAGAGAGTAACGCGCAGCTGTTGGAGAGAGGGAAGGAGGAGAGTTGCGCATGCGTAGTGTGAGTGCGGACGACGCCGACGCCGCGGGACATAGACCCGAGCAAGAGATGCTCCGCATCTAAAAACCGTTGAGTGTGCATTTTATCGAGCAACACCCGCGGAGCTCGCTTCTGCAGGTAATGCTTCTCCGCAGCGCACCGGTGCTCGGTAAGAAGCGCACTCAACAGGGCTAACCCGCCGCAATCAACACTTCGAAAAACGCGAATAGTGCAGTTCTTCTCGAAGCGAATATTGAATAGTGTATTATTCGAAACTACTATTCGAAATTTCGAATATTCGCACAACCCTTTTAGTAAGTGTTTGAGAAACATGTTTTTGAAACATGACGTTCCATCCGATCAATGATGTGCCATTTCTGACCCTGTGGCTGTCAGTGAAGGGAGACAACGTTGTTCGCAGTGGGTTGAGCTATTTGCCGTTTTCTGCAAGGTGGAGATCTAGGAATTTGTGAAATGGAAGCCTCGGAACAAGGAACTGGGTGACCGTTTTCTCCCATGTGCGATTATCTTTGACAAAACAAAACTGGGTCTCCCATACAAATCGTCGTTTCGGAGCAGTTTTTGACTGCAGTATTCTTTTCGTCTTTCTCTACTTCCGAGGATTACGACACCCGTGTTCAGTCTCTGGCAAGCGTGACTAAGTGGGTTTTCTGCTGCAAACAAATAATCCTTTTTTTGTTTCTTTTGAAGGACCTTAGTTGGGGAAAAAAAGGCACGTTAAGAAGGAAAAGCGATCTGATCAGCTGGTCTACAGTTGACAAGTGACAACTTGTTGCAACGCTGACCTCATCAGTTTGTCTTCAAAACCAGTAAAAGGCGCCACTTACCTATATATAGGAGACGACGCAAGATGTGCGAGGAATTTATTTTTGGCAAACTATAATGCCAGATGATTGTTAGGTGTTGACCACACATAATCTGTACGGGTGAGGGTCAACTCCAGTCAAGTGGTGTGGGCACCATTCATGGTGGCGGCAACGGTTCATGCAGGATGGTGTTCACGAAGAGGACGGTGGAGAGGATTGTCCAGTCGGGCTGCTCGTGTCCCTCCGACGACTCTCCGGACGACATGCTGTTGGGTGCCTGCCTCCAGCGGCTGGGCATCCCCCTCACCCACTCTCCTCTCTTCCACCAGGTGAGGCCGGGGCTGTAAGTGGTATTTCTGTCCAGCTGCTAGCGACAGACAGCTGTGCTGCCATAGCAATGTAGGTAGTCCATGGGAAGACTTGGGAGTCTTCACAAGGTGGGCCATTCTCAAATGTCAGTCTGCTTTTATTACTGCAGCGCCCATACACGAACTCACCTCTGTTACGTCACGGAGTGGTGGTGGCGCATCGAGCACACTTCCGGTCTGGGGCTGTGGGCGGAAGTCACCATTCGAGACGTGCATTTCTGCGTTGTTTTGACAAAACCTGCCTTCTCATCAGAACGCTGCGACTGGGGCTTTACCAAAAGAGTCGAGAAAGGCTTGAAGGTCAGTTTTCATGTGCTTGGTTTTTCCGAGAACGTGGATATGTGCAGTGAAAAGGGAAAACCAGACGCCGTCGGCCCACGATTGCTTGGGCGGGAAGCACTTTGGGTTGAATTCACGGATACTTGTGGTCATGAATTTATTTGTTTTGTTCCAACATGAACGCTGGAAAACCGTCAAGTTGTGCGGACCACCTGCAGACTACGTTCAGTGCGTCTTGAAGTTCAAACGGCCGCCTGATCATTCGAACTGTCGTCTGCTCTTTCAAACGTTTCTGCTTGTCGTCTGCTCTTCAAGACGACACCGACCCGTTGACCAAACGTTGGCCTGGTAATTGCGACAAGTAAGTGCAGGCCTCAAAAAACTTTGAAGTTTGAAGGTTGGTTAGGGTAAGCAGGCTCGGTGTAAACAACAGATACAAGGAGATGTTGATCATTGTTGCCAGTGGCCGTTACCGACTTGTTATGCCTGATTCACTTGGTCCGATTCTGCTTGCGATTTTCAGTATCAGATTTTCATCTCAGCAATGGTTCACGCTTTTGCAGCCCTGAGCGACGTCGCGACTGAAAATTGCAAGCGGAATCTCATTATCCGAATAAGCCTTTAGCGTCCATTCTGCGGAGTCAACGCGGAATAAATCGCCGCATGTCACATTATTCACGCGACGTTTTGCGGTGTAACGAGCCTCGGTAATTTCGCTGAGGCCGCTTAAGTAGTCAGACATTGCAAACAAGACGTAGAATCAAAAATTCCAACGCGAAAAATAACACGGGGACTCACACCAATGCCGAGAACTTCGCATTTCAATGGTTTGTTCATGGGCAACGGCGAGCTTCTTGCTGACTCACCGTCGCGCATGCGCGGCGCAGGTGGCGTCTGCTAGGGGCACTCCGGTTTGTTTGTAAACATGAGTTGGTCTATACCTAGGAAAGCGAGACTTTTCTTTGGAGTTTGGTACTCGTACAACAAAATGGGCTACATTCTGGGGCTTGCCTCAGCATTGAATCTATACCAGTGGAAATTGTTCTACTACTTGGAAGCAGAGGTAGTAGTACAAGCTCGACCTATTAGTGCAGACGTTATGGGACCCCATATGATCACATTTAGTTTTTTTTTCTTAAAGCACAACATTTATTCTAGCCAAGATTGTGAGCACAAATTTTGTAGAAAACGAGTCCCTCGTGACCTCTTCAACCTTTTTTGAGACTTCTCCATCTCCCACTCATTGATTATTTCCAACACATTCCTTTTTAGCTGTCCGAGATTAACTTTGCAAGGCTGGAACCCCCCAATCGCTGCTCTTGATTTCTCTTGAAACTCTGGCTCTGGCAAATTCGCAAACTTACCGGTTTTGTCAGACATTCTAAGACAGTTATCTGTTGCTGATGTGCACCTACATCATCTACACACTGTTCACTTAGTGTAGTACACTACTGATATGCACACGTTTTGTGCAAGCCCATTAGAATTCATTTTTCCTGTTAGGAGAAAATGAACAGTGGCTTGCTGCACTATTGCAGGCTAGGCCGGACGACTACAGCGGTGCATTGCTGTCACATCAGCGGCCCATATCCTTCCACAAGTTCTGGATGATGGATCCCATCGAGACATACCGGCGCTGGTTGAACGACGGCCCCAGCAATGGCAGCCAGCACGACGAGCTATGAAAGCAAGCCTAGAACCGGCGCCATGACTCCACAATTGCCAAAATACTCCAAATGGAAGTTAAAATCCCAAGCAAAATGCCGATATCCTTTTGGAGGCTGTGGCAGTTGTTTACTCTACAAAACGACTGTCACATGAGCAGCTTTTGAGCTTTATATTTGTGTACATCAACCAGTGTAGCCAAAGAAAGACAAAACGAGAGTACTGTAAAACCCTTTTTCTTCACGGCCCGTTTCTTGCGAATATGTCACAAAGGAGATAATCGCGGCCACTAAATTTTGTGAATTCCAGACGCCTGCATTGAAACCTTTAGGACCGAAATTGTTGCGTGCCCTTAAATATTACGAATTTTTCAATTTGCAAAAATTAAGGGTTTTACAGTATTTTATTTTTTTATTTTCATAGTTTCATGTTTGTATTTTGAAGATTGCTATATTTTTGTTCTAAATGCTCCACTCTGGCAGGTGCTTCAAAAGCAGCCAGGAAAGTGCAATGCATCTTGGGATACTTGCAACACTCATGACATGACAGGCCTGTACAGATGCAAAGGCTGTTGTTACAATTTTGTTAACTGGAATCGCCAGATTGAACAATTTTTGCAATTGTGATGGGACATCGTTCTTGTCCAACCTATTCCCCTCGTGAACCTGCAGAATGTTGCCAATAATAAGCTAACCAGAATGTCTCGGCAGCACCGAAGTAACTGCAGCATCAAACATGCGGCACAATGCAGAGTCCAACCGTTGGACTCTACAGGAGTTAGGAACAGCATAGCGGTTCAAAGCAAGGCCAGAGGACCATTTTTCTTTCTTCCTTAGGTTACTGTCTTTTTTCACAACCGTTTGTCAAGTTGTTTGCATTCAAGCTCAATTTGCTTATTCAGTATGTCATACTGCTCTTGGGAGACCCACGAGGTCACGACTTCCAGGGAAATTTCAGAGGCGTCCACTAGCAGGTCTGGTTTCGTAATTGTTTGAAAAAATGGTTTCTCAAGTTTTCAAACAAAAAATGTTTCTCTGGTGGTGCCACAACATAATCCACAAGCAGAAAAGAAAAAGAATGCTGAAATTTTGTTTTTGTATTTTTTAATTAAGCAGCTTCCTCCCCACTTGTTTTCTTGCCACCTTGTGTGGGCCGACGGGCAGCTTTGAAGGGAGAATCGCAAGTCGGAGGACCATGTGCGTTTCTATCACCTGAACAGCGACTAGGAGCATGGGAGCTTACCAGTGTAAGGGCAATAATAGACTGTAAATACAAAGAAAAAAATGAGACATTTACAAATCTCTGGGTGCGAAATTAGAGTGCAGCTATTGAGGAGGAGGGCAAGGTATGCCCCTCCTCCAATTCAGTTTCCCAGCTAAATTTAGAGGGGAAAATGACGTCACCTGACCTCAACACCAATTTAATTCCCAGCTATGTTTAGACCTCGACACCAATTTTATTCCCCGCTAAATTCATGTTGAGGTCACGTGATGTAAATTTTTTATGCTAAATTTAGCATGGTTATGCCGACGCCGTGAAACACGGAAACAAGCAACCAAGAGCTGCGCTCTAACAAAAAAAGAAAAAGAATCCGTGCGCCATATTGCATTCATACTGGGATTTCACTAAGTGTTCGACGCATGCGTGACGCCGCCATAACTTTAGTTCGCTGGAGGCAGACGGCTGTGCATGCGAGGGCTCATGCCTTCTCGTGCTCAACACGCGCAGAGCTCCAGCAGGGTTGCCGCACGTGCGAAAAGACTAAAGTTCTCTCGATGCATTGCGGTAGCGGTGCCATAGTCAAACTGATTGGCCTATTGGATGGCTACTGACAATTTTTCTTGGATGTCCGAAATTTAATTTTAATACTTTAGTCAATGATTTTTTTTTTTTTTTTTTTTACAAGTAACTTTTATTGCCAAAGGCTCAATGTTTGAGGAAAGCTTCGTATTGGTCACTCTTTTGTCTTCACTTCTCGAATGGAGTTGTGCCATGTGTGTCGAGTGTGGTGCATGTAACAAGTGCTTTTATGGCAGCTGAATGTGACAAAATGGTGAAGATTGGGCACTGCCCGAGTGCAACGTGCCGTTGGAAGTGCAGGGAACTGCTGGTAGCAGTCCGTGCCAGGTCTTCTTAAGAAAGTTTTAGACTACTGTAACAAAATATACTTTCGTAGATGGAAAGCGATACTAGCATGAACTCAATGCCTCGCTTTGAGAAATAAAAACAGTGGTTTTGCATGAACCAGAAACTCCATTTGTTCTTGAAACATGGGCCTGTAGTTGGACATGCCCTCCTGCTTATGCTAATAACCATCTGGTGAAGTCTTACTCTCGTCTAAACGTTGCCACATACAAGGAAGGCCATTCCCTTTAGTTCTTTGACATTCTGCCACCATAGTCGCAAACAAGATTGCAATTAGACCCACGTCCACGCTTCCAGAGGGCGGCTACGAATGATCTGGCGTCCCAACAACCAAAAGGATATGCCTCCGAGGCGAGAAGCCCCTTTTGGTTTCTCGCTGTGCACCTCCTGCAACCAAAAGCACACCCAAGCGAGCGAAAGCAACAAGAAAAACAAAACTCTTTATTCATTCAACATTCGATCCACAACGTCTTAAATAACCGCACGTTCAATCGAGCACAGCCGGCGCATCCGCTGCCTCCTCGGCAGGCGGACCAAGCGGAGACCGTAAACGCTTTGCGGCGCTTCGCAAATGAACCAGACACGGGGTACGCACGTCGAGACAAAAAACGAGAGCCTCCGACAAGGAAGGGAGAGAGCTGTTGCGCACACGCATGCACACCTGCCAAACTTATATACAAGCAACGAGGCAACAACAACCCACGCGCGTCCCACGGGGAATAAAGCGCCCCACAAAAGTGGGATAGAAACCAATGCAAAGCAGGCCGCAGCAACGAGGCTGGGCGACCACCCATATGTACACTGAATGACACGGTATGCATAATAAACTGGGGCCACGCGAGCCTCCGGGTCGGGAAATAAAAAAAGTCGGAAGAACAGAAAGTGTCCGGGAACACCTCGACGCACCCTTCGAATGAGCGACTGTGGGGCGAGTTGCCGGCCGGAAAGTGCGTTTGTAGATCCGAGGCATCCCCACGGAAGCCGAGACGCTCGGCGTCAAAACCCTCTCGGTGTTGTGAGCTATACACTAGCTCCGGAACAAACCAAATTTTCGAGCCTTCGCTACGATTATTCTTTTTGTATTTTTTACACACGAAACGCAACCTCGGCAGGGCTATGTCTTTCCTCACAAAGCAAAAGTCGCGCGAGCGAGCCTGCAGCTTTTGTAGACTGCGAACGAAAAGTGCACAAACCGGCACAGGGAAAGCCGACGAGGCCCAAAGACGGCGTACGCAAAACCCCGCGACTTCGGAAGGTGGGACTTCGACCCGGAGCCTCGGGGCGCCCTCCCCCCTCCCAACGACAACGAGAGCAACGAGTGTTCTTTGCGGAGCAACGGTCATTGTCGGGCGGCGTCCTTCCGGAGCGTCAATAGCACCAGGTGGGGCGGAGCGCCCACACGGGGGGCAGCAGGGGCGGCCCGGGTCTCGGGGCGTGCCTGTGTGCGGGGGTGCGTGTCCCTCTGCCGCTGGCTGACTGGGTGACAAGGGCCCCGAGGGGCGGCTGGGGTCAGAGGGACGCCCCGCCGTGCTCCAGCCAGCACGCCACTCCCCGGGTCACCAGCTCCCGGTTGATGAACACGCTCTGCGCAAAAGGGACAACACCGTGCGTCAGGTCTCGGGTACAATTGCTGCCAGGATGAGAACGAGAGGTCCTTCGGCACAAGCATGCAGCTGTCGAAGTCTCGCCTCGAGCACGTGCTGGAGGCCAGGCGTCGGGAAGAGGCACCCTTTCGTTCTCTTCCTGTCGGCGACTGCGTGCTATGCAAACGATAAAACCAGAGCATCGCATCCGCTTCCCTTTTGCCACCAAGAATTGTCCAAAAGTAGACGCAAGGAGGCAGCCTTGCAGAGCACGGGGCTCTGGACGAATCATTTTTTTGCCTAGCGTTCGCGAAATGCAGCTCTCGTACCGGTCTGACGGGTTCGGGACTTCCTCCTTTTGAGTGACAGCACAAGAATAACAGAATCAGTACAAATTTTACAAAATATTGCCACGGGTGATGAGTTTAGAATATGTCCACAAAACATAAATTAAGAAACGCTGTTCTCACTACAAGATCCATAAAACAGAATCCGAGTCACACAACAGAAGTGTGTGTTTTCCAAGGCAACGCGCGAGGCATAGGATTTTTTTTATTACATTCAGTGTTTGTCTATCTTGATAACAATGTCACAGTTTTTCTTGCGCTAAAAAGAAAACAAAATGAGAGCTCTGTGTAAAGACTACTATGGTGAAATGGCATATTTTGTTATTGTAGCATTTATTAAAGGCCTACATTATAGCAATTTGTATTAATAATAACAGTGATGTGACTGGTCCGAGTCACTTTGGTGCAGCCAAAAGTCCATTTTGGAGCAGCAAAAATAGCTTCTGCAGCATAATAAGCACACACCTGATTTATATTCATACCACTGCAAATATTATGTTAAGATTCATGGTAAACTAAAAGGCAATGTCTACTTTGCCTTCTCACTTATGAGCAACATTTTAATAAGACCAATGAAAAAAAAAAAGTCAAATTTGGGGTTTGAAGTGCCAAACTAACGACGGGCATCTGGCACGCCCGTCGTTGAGGATTAATTTGAATCACCTGGGGATCTTTTGACAGGCAACCGAAAGCTCGCTTACACGGCGCCCTCTCTGCAATACGCCTCATCAGATTGCGGGCACCTCGGCCCTGGGGATCCGTAGGCCGGCGCTTTGCCTAGGAGCCACCGAGGCAGCTAGCATCGATTGCACTTCAGAAGCGATTACCTCAGGCACAGAACTAGCTGTTTAGTTGCAGGTAGAAGCACCCGAAACAATAACCAGAAGATGACTGATGAAGGACAGCACAGACTGCTGCGAATGGTTATTTTAGGTACGGAATCCCACTGAAATAATGTTAAAGTACAATAATTTTGAGGTTGTAATACAACCGCAATTCTTAATTCAGATTAAAAAACAAAGCTTTTCTTTGATTATGGACGTTAATTACATTTTATATGTATAGTAAGCTCATAACAAAAATTGCCATGTCAACTATTAATATGCATTTTCTTAAAAACAATCCCACCGAACTCGTTAAGGTTCTTCCCAAGCTTTTATCCACTGCACCTGCTAATTTAGTTATAATTTACTCCCACATATATAAAAGTGGTGACAAAAGTTAACTAAAAGGATAAACATACGGTAAATCATAAATCTTCTTGCCAAAGTATCCTTGCTAAATCTCTAATTGAAAAAAAAAATACCGGCAAAATATCGCAGTATGTTATACATACAAGCCGAAGTTTTATTCAGAAAGTGTTTCCCGCTCTGGAGGAGTGCTTTCCCCTTCGCACAAGGGTGCACTGTGGCAAAGCAAGGCACACAAAAGCGTGATGCCTACTCCACGGTTGTCACTTCACTCCAGTAGACCAGTGCACAGTGAGAAGTGCACTCAACGAAATACATAACCCGCCAGAACAGACTGCACAAACATGAGAATTATTGCGAAACTTCTGAGTACTGCACAAGGTGTCTAGCAAATTTTTATTTTGACATTCCCTGACTTTTCCAGGTTTGCCCTGACAATTTCAGGTAAAATTCCCTGACCACTGTAGAGGCGGGTAAATATATAAGACCATTAAAACACAAGACGTTGGACATTCAGCACTGTGAGGATCATTTTGGACAGGCCTCATCCAACTTGCATATTCCGAAATATTTGGGTTCGTCCAGTCCGGATTAAACTAGCAGTTTCTTGCCGCCGACATCATCAGTGAAGAGGCCACTTCCAGAAACGTTTTCTAAAAACCCAACACAAGTAGTTCTAGAATTTACTAGAGTAAACGGATCATCTGGTTCAATACTTGACTTAATTTTTATCTCTGATCCTGCGATAAATTATAAAATAACTGTTGAAGATGGGCTATCAGACCATAAGTTAGTTTTGCTCTCTTACAAAGTCGCTGCAAACTACCGGAACGCGAAGCACTTGACTACGCAGGTGTACGTATTTTAACAGAACTGTTGACATTAGTATCCTTGACCATCTCGAATTAAGTTTATCATCTCTTGAGGACGTAAAAGATGTGAATGAATTGTGGCATCGATTCAAGGCAGTAGTTTGTTTCTGTTTTAGAAAGGTTTGTGATGAAAAGGTTGAAGCGCGTGGCAAGACAGAACTTGTGGGTGACCCGGGAAAAAATTCACCTCAGACATAGAATAGCCGGCTACCGCAAGAAGAAAGTCCGTAACAAAAACTGCATTCAGGAACTATACCATACCCTTAAAAATAAAATAAACAATGCAAAGAGAGTTTCACAGTTATGCCTAAATTTATGAAGTCATCACCACAAAAATTTTGGCGTCATCTCTCACCATCATTATTATGCGGCACGTTAGGAAGTCTTGTTTATTTTGATGTGTACCTTTACACTTCTATAACAGCCCCAAAGGGCTAACAGTATAAATAGATAAATAAATATATACAATACTGAAAGAGTAAGGTACAATTGCAAACCGGCTGCAGCACTACATTGGGCAGTGAAGAGTGTTGTTTGCACTCAGAAAATGACGTGAGCCATGTTCGCGAGCAGTTTTGCCGTGCCCGCTGAGCAGGGGAACCTGGGGACCCTCACTAGAACGCTTCCTGTTTTTGCCTGGAGAGGGCAAGCATGATGGTCGCTTCCCGCAATAAATGGACATGAGATACTAAAAAATGAAATACCTTGCTCTGCAAGCAGAGCCAAATAGTTAGTCTAGGATTGACAGAATGAGAACCGTGGCAGGCCACATTAAATATTTAATCTGTGGAATAACCAAAATATTTTAATTCGAGGCTCCGTCTTTGCGCCTGCACTGAACATCAAATCTGATTTCCAGCGCCTGTTTTGTCTCTACCGGAGTGCCAATATTGTACTACTCGGTACCCTTCCACGTTTATCTTCCGACATAAATTCCGAGTCCCGACACGTCGACTCCTCGGAGGAAAGAGGGACCCACTCACCGAGACTCCCTGTACCCTGTAGAGATGCACCAGCGGGATGCCGTTGTCCGCATAGCCCACAATGAGGGCCTGCAGGATCTGCCCCTGGGCAAGGTCTTCGAAGGTAGCACAGGCCTCGGTCGACCACACCCCGTCCTCTGCACACACAGGGGCACCGAGTTGCAGAGAATGCCACCGCACGGCATGTGTGCCAGACCCCACGTAGCAAGTTAACCTACTTAACTTGGAAGCCGTAACTCATGAGAATAAAGGCTGGTTCGTACGTTGGCATTTGACTGTGCCGAGTGTATAGTGGTTTCTTGTAACCGCTGGCGCCATCTACCGGATAGCCGTGAAACAATTATATGCAACAATTCCGACGATGGTATGAGCGACTATTTCTCACACATAGTGCGTAGATTTGGTCTCACAAACACGACAAAGCCTTCAGTCTAGCTATACACAAGTTTGAAGCGACAGCGATTAAAAAAGACCATGACGCACTCGGCACGGTAAAACACACATGTGCAAACCAGTTGCAAGAAGAAGCTTGAACTTGGCAGCCAGTTCATCGTGGTAAGTATGGCCACCCCTACCAATAGGGGTGGGGGGGTACGCTACGGCAACTGTCCGGTTCTGCACACTAGCGAAAACTGGGCGCCCGCCATACGCTTGCCCGCGGTGCAAATGTCCAACCTCAGCACTAGCCGCTGTCCTAACTCGGATGTTGCCCCTAGTGTTGCTCTAGGCCTAAGAAAAGTGCAAGTTTGCCAAAGCTGGACGCACACATTGCAGTGGGTTGACCTTCAAGCTCGGCCGACTCGCCCGAGCCAAGAGAAAAACATAGACTGTCAGGATTCCCAACGCTGTGCTCAAAGCAGTTGCGCCCGGAGCAGCACCCAGGCAAAAAATACTTGCCTCCCGCAGGTTGGACGTTGGCCAGGTAGCACTCGGACGCTTGGAAGGGCAACATCATGAAATCGCTCCTGAAAACGAAAGAGAAGGGCATGATGTCTCCACAGATCCCCAGATGAGTGAGCACGCAACAACATAGCCACTCGGTACTACGGTGGCGTGAACGTCCAGGGCAGAGATGTCTCTGCACACCCGTCCGATCATTTGGCTGCAGATGCTCGTACCCCTAATGGAAGGCATCGCAAAAATGATTGCCTATGCACAGCTTAACTTCGAGTGGACTCTGCCCCTACTCCCCCTCATAAAATGACTACAAGGTCAAGGAAAGCACGAGTCTTCCTCGAAACAAGGTGTGGTCTCTAGAGTGCTCGTGCAAGAAAACCACCTATCAATGTCGCATGCTTACACCTTCCCCTGCCCTAAAGTGAGCTTGTGACATGCAGTGCAGTAGAGGGCTAACACTGCGATAGTAAAAAGAAAATCCACTCCAGTAAACGACCGCTCTTTGGTTATAGAGGTCTTGTTTTGTCTGTCTTTTGTGCAGTGTTTTATAACCAACTGGCCCAAATAATATAATTACGTGGAGTGCATGTTTATACAGCTCAAAGTCAGTCAGCCTCAATGGGCCTCTGCTATCTCAGCTGCAGAGGATAAATTTGGCCAGTGCAGCACCACTGCTTGCCTGGGGCCTTTACCGTGCATCACGCAGTAGTGATACGCGACCGCACGCCGGTACGATGCTCATCCTGATCGAAACGAGCAGAGGTGGGGATTGAGCCCAGGATCCCTGGGATCTGCAGCATGAGCTATCGCTCCACGTGCTCAGAGCAGGTGTGCGCTAGCCCACTCGGCCACCGATCCCCAGTTTTTAACACTTCTGCGAATAAAAAGACTCGTGGCTTTAAAGAACATCGCAATAGTGAGAAATCCATTCCAGTTACCAAAAAACTCGTGGCTTTAAAAAAAGAGCCCGACGTAAACAGCCGGTCTGAGTGGCCCCTGCTTTAGTCAAGTAACACAAAGCTGGTGCTCAACCAAGGGACGCCAACTACACGCCAGGACGGGCATCGCACCTTATCTGCCTGAGCAGGGAGGTGGCCAGGCGCATGTATCCCCCGTAGTCGAGGAATTTGATGTCGCACTCCTCCCCGTCCTCAGAGGTGCCCACCACCAGGGCCCGGAACCAGCCGCCGCACACCTGGGCGGCACAGATGATGCCCGCTGCACCGCACAAGGGGGAGAAAGAAGAGGCATCAGTCTCTTGAAACCCCTCGATTTCCGAAGAGGTGCCCTAGATGGACGTTCAACAAACACTGCTACTAGACATGCCAGACGTGCCTTGTAAGCAATTTTCTTTATGATTAGGCAGCACCAACTAATCACAAAACACTGTGTGTGAGAAAACACTTATGCCAGTCTTATTAAAGGGCCCATGAAACGAATTTCGGGCTGGGATAAATGAATTTAGATTGGGATTCTACTAACAGCATATCGTTTAGTGGGCCAGAAGAAAGAAAGTAAAAAGTCAAAAGCCTGATTTTCGGTATGAAAATCTGAAAACATAGCGGACTATTTCATACCTCCTTTCCTTCGAAAGCTCTTTGCCTTTTCACTGTGATACATCCGCAGTACCCAAAGCACATCAACCGGCCCCAACGCACGTCACTTGACACCCGGCCTCATTCATTCCCTTCACCCCTAAGCTGACAGTGCGGTGGGAGCTACGCGCTTCCTGGACCAATCAGCCGCCTCCCTTTCATCACCTGACCCCATTCTCTGTGCATGGGTATGCGGGAGGGAGCGTGATCACGTGGCAAAAGGTAGAGGTAGAATTGTGGCTGGTCCAACGAGCACGTAGCTTCCACAGCGTTGTCAGTCTAGGGGTGAACAGAGTGGGAAAGCAACTTTCGTCCGAATTTTGAGCGATGGGCTAATCTTCTAGGGGAGAATGGCGGTCTGCGGCTGCACAAACGAGGCATTAGAATATTGTCACCATAGGGCAATTCCTGTGGCTACGACAACAATGTGAATCCCGCTACTACGTTGTCATGTCTCGCAGACCGAAAGAAAAAATTACACGCATATTTATTCGACCAAACATGACGAAATGCGGTAGCTTCACGGGTACGTCGTTATTGAAAACTATTTGGAAAGGAAATGGTATGGTGATGTAATGGTTGTAATATGCCGCGCACACATCAAAGACGATGTCGAGGACGACCTCTAGGACAATGGCAAGGACGGCGTCGATGACGACCTCAAGGACGCTGTCTGGGACGACGTTGCGGATGACGTCCTAGAGGACAATGTCAAGAATGACCTCTAAGACGATGTCTAGGATGATCTTTAGGACGTTAGGTCACGTCAGCTTCAGCTGCCAGCGCCTACGAAGTTACGCGACCGGCGCTTTCGCGACCTTAAGCTCCAGCCACAGGCGTTAACCATTATAAGACATGACCTTGAGCGTGGTTGGGCTTATAAAGTTACCACTTTAAAGTCCACTTTTATCGTCGAAATTGCCCCGCAGACAAAGCACACTTCTTGGTAAGTGCCGTTGCGTACTAGTGTACCCAAGTCGCAGGTGCCAGTAAGCCGGTGTAACATACGTTCCAACCCAATATCATTGCACAGCCCCTTTAATTGAACAAAATATTTGCTTTGTTTGGCAATTTGCTATCCCGGTGTTCCTCAGCCCCCCGCACTCACCCTCGGCGGGGCGTGGCAGAGGTGGGGTGTCCAGCCCCTGTGCGTAGCAGGCCAGCATGCACTGGTCCAGCCTGGCCAGGGACGGGTAAGTCGGGTGGGTGGGCTGCTGCAGGAAGAAGTGGCCCGCCGTCACCAGGCTCGTCAGCACCACGTCGCACGTCACGCCGTCGGGAAGGCGCAGCTGTTCACACCGGAGAGAGAAGGGGTGAGCAAACAACTTCTCGAGCAAATTGACGTCCGACCTATGCCACTATACACATTTCCAGCACTTACCACCCTGGCGATAAATGAAGTTACTGGGCTACGTGCGCAGCATCGATATTCCGCAGAAGAGAGTTACACTTATGTCTCCTCAACACGGACCACTTAGTGTGAGCACCTCACTATATCAACACAATGTTTTGGAGACTAACTGGGTGCATTTTTCTCTTTTTATTACTGGTGATTGCTGGAGAGAAAGGAGGTGTCCATATTAATTGCACGCGACTACACAAGCCCAGAATGCGCCCCTGTGGCCCACGGCCCACCAGACAAAGGTGACAGTGCACAGAAGCAGTGGCGTAGCCAGGGAAAGCCTATGGGTAGACCCCCCCTCTCCCCAATCCAGCCAACCCTATAATAAACACATGCATTTTGACATTCCTTTCCCCTCCCTCCCCCTCTCCTCTCTCCCCTCCCTCCCTGCCTCCCCACCCCAAGCCATGGACACCCCAGCCACCTCAGCCCAGCCCAGCCCAGCCCAGCCCCCCCCCCCTGAAAAATATTCCTGGCTACGCCACCGCGCAGAAAGCAGTAATTGAAATGGTTTATGGACATGACCGAAATAATGATGCAAGCACAGTTCATGATGCAACAATGCACAGTACAGCACTGCTAAGTTGACTGCAGACTTCTAAAAACTCATAATAAATGTTTAAAAAAAAATACTATGGTGGGTATGAAGTATTTATAAATGTAGTTTAAGGTGATTGAGTAATTGGTTATTTGAAAAATTAAATAATCAGACATATATATAATGATCCGGGGTTTGACAGATGAGTTTTTAAGCTATCTGTCACATAGAATAGTAAAGAACAAATGCACGGGCCCTTCAACTTCACGGCAGTTGGCGTTTGTTTGATAATAAGCATGTGTACACTTCTTTCTTAGGACCCATCAGGAGTTGGCAAAAATAATAATACCCCCTACTTTAGATAAATTCAACAAAGGCAATGATTGCTACTTTTATTCTAGATCAAATTCCAAAGGAAAAATAAAACCAAATTAATAAAATAAACATTACACAAATTCCAGAGCACTCCAGAACACTGTCTAAGAAAATGAACATGCACGACACATTCACTTTCTTAGACACCAAGGCACCAACTTAGGATAAAATATAAGCATAAATAATGGAAGGCTAACAACCAAAAGCAATGTCAGCGGAAGGAGGCTGAAGGGACGAGCACATTGCCACTTGCAACCATGCACAGTTCTGTGTCCTCACCTGCAACGTGTCTGGCAGTGCCACTCCGTGCAGAGGCACCGCATTCACTTGCACCAGTGTCATGCTCGGGTAGGCGCTGAGAGGGAACTTCTTCCGGATCATGTCGAGTGCTATCCTGATCTCCTCCTGGGTACCTGCAGCCACATGTACCAGGAGCCCCGGAGAGCGCTTTTAGACAGGTGCCACACAGAGAAGCAAGCTTCTCTCCACAAGGTAGCTCAGATGTCAAAGTATCATAACATCCCTAAAGATGCCCCCCACCCCCAAAAAATAACCCACTAAATTAAAAAAAAAAAACACGGAAAGATGGTTTATTTTTAGTAATTGCAGGGCCCTCACCAATGGTGATCTTCGCAGAAATGGCGTTACTTAGCCACAGCGGGGGATAATCGAACTTTGCTGACTGGGAAGTGGCAGTCCACTTCGCTCGGACGTGGACTGCCACTTCTACCCATGCGAGGCCAGAGTAAGCCATCATTCAATTAGCGAGCATCCTCAGGCTCTGCACCTCTCAGAAACAAATTTATGTGGGCCAATGGAGAAAAAACTTGTTGCCGAAACCGCCGTCCGGATTGAAATGTGATAGCGTTTTGTTCTGCACAGATATCTATATATTAAAGGCCAACCTACAGAATCGTCCTTGGCCGGGAAGAAAATCGGTTCCCAGTTTCCTTCCTTCCATTCCCTCTCACACTCCCTTCTACTCCCCTCTCCACAGGAGCGGCACAGGAATACCGGTGATTGCTATGGTTGCAAGGACTGCCCGAAAGTCGTGAACTTTCAGGCGCTCCTTACCACCGTAGCAATCACCGGCAATTACCCATTACCGTGAACCAACAATGATGGGCAAAATATGCCTGTAGAATCGTCACCTGACTCTTGACCCCATCGACAATCAAGTCCACGACGTTGATTTGTGTGGGACCGCTTAATCTACGAGTAAAAATCCAGGAGAAACTGAGGCAGACGGAGCACCACGTGCGGTAGAACGCAATAAAATTTGAACAAAACGCGAGGCGACGCATGGTGGCGCTCGTCGCTTTTGTTGCGGCATTACTGCAATCCAAATGCCTCTCTCGTACCACAGGGACATAAACATAATATACATAGAAACGTAGTAAGACACTTGGTAACTGTACTTGCCGTTCCAGAAGCTAACATGTCATATCACAATCTTTGGGCACATTGAACATATAACTGAAGTAGGCATATAACATAAGCAGGCCATCTGCTTCGTTAGTTACAGCGTCGAGACAGAGAGAAGAGAAAATGTGCAGAGGGTTCGCTCAAAAGCGCTATCGCATTTAGACCCACCTTCGATGGTGCAGAGCTTCAACTTGGAACTGAGGGGATGCTGGTGCACATAGATGCTGGCGTTGGAGCGCGCCTTGATGGCGGCCACGTTGCGGCCCCCTGGCCGATGAAGGCGCCCACACAGCTCCCGGGAAGCTCGAACTCGTACACTGCCGGGAGGTCTTCCGGGGCCAGGCCCCAAAGCCCCCGTGGATGTCGCTGCCCCTTTGCCGCTGTCGCTCGACCCCTGCAACAACGTCGCAGTAAGCGTGTCTATCACGACGCTCGTCAAAGAACCCCCCGAGATTCGACACGGCCGAGCAACTGCTGAACTGTCCCCGGAATTCAACAACACTTCAACTATGATGGAGATCAATATACTCACTGTTACCTCAAGAAAAAGGCTAGTTTTACAGATAGTTCATAGGCTGAGCGAAGTAGTTTTTACACAATTGGATGACAGAGAAAGCTATACTTTTTGCGATCGAAACACACACATTTTGAGGCAATAATAAATGACCAATCTAAACTGGATACACAGGTGTCTTGTGTCGCCATGCAAAGGGTAATATTAGTAGCGCCCTGCGAAAACGTTTCTTATTTCAGTTTTTAGGTGAAAATGAGTATAGGATAAAGGACTATTGCCTGTCCCAAGCATTAATGAGTTGAAAGGACATGGAGCTATTATGCTATCATGACAAGCAGCGACCCAACAAGGGATGGGTTGTCGCTTGAAATACTCTGCGGAAAAGTATGGTGATACAGCAGGACCAAAGAAGTTAGATGACTGCTGAGAAAGATGTGAATGAAGTGCATGTTTGCATGGCTCACTTTACCAAAGCGAGAACTGTACCGCAGAAAAATCTGCGGCACTACAGCAACAGCAGCGGGCACATGTGTAGGATTTGTAACAGTTATGTGCGACTGCTAGCGAAATTTCAGCACCTACCAGCATTGTACACCAACATCTGTCCTTTTCACAGTAGTACTACTACAGGAAGCTGTTTGTACTTAATCAATTCTTGTTATAAAAACTTAAATGTTCACAGGAGTTGCAAACAGAGAATTCCTTTAACTGGGACTTCCCAGTACAACAAGATACATGACACAACTTAGGTTGTTGTTTTTTAATAAATAAAAAAGTACCACTACACCAAAAGAAGCTTGAACAGCTATCAAAACCATGTAAAATATTTTGAAAATGGTCTGAAAATACAATGGCACATGAACAGTAAATTATTTATTTCTATTAACACAACAAGCTTGTTTGTAGCAGCTAGGAATGAAGCACTTCAACAACTTTCAAACCCCAATATGTGTTGACTGCTCAGCAACGACTATGAAAGTTGCAGCATTTGTTTTTAACTAAATAAAATGCAAAATACTCTCCCCCCCCCAAAAAAAAAAGAAAAAAAAAAGGGGAAAAAAGCGGGGTATATAAAGTTTAACGACATATTCTTGTAGTGAGAAGCAACACCCTTCTATGAGACATGCAAATTCCTTATCCAAGCAAAGCTCCATGTTAAAGATGCTCATAAACAACACAGTTGAATGTTTGTACATGGAAGCAAAGAAAGCTGTAATGCACCAACAATCTACCTCACTAGATATGTTGACATGATACTATTTGCCACCCTTCCAGGAAATGTGAATGGTTTCAAACATGGTGCAACCTTTGCACCATGCATCCTTCAAACAATTGGTGCAACATTTGCTACTAAATGTGCACCATGCAGGTACTATAGCAAGCTGTGCCCAAAAGCCTGAACAGCTGCAGCTCACAAGAAACAGGCTGTTAACAATGTGACGTTGTCATTCACTCTTAGAATAAGCTCCAAACAGTTCCGTGAAAAGTGTGCATATCTAAGTTGTCATTTGCAGAAGGCTGTTTCCACGTTGGATCGTATAATGATGGCCTGGGTCATATTTTTGATATTCACGTAGACAATATACTGGAAAGCCATGTTCTTGGGAGGAACATTCAGCTATATTTGATTGTTGTAGCTAATCTTCTTCCAGGCATATTGGATTTCGAAGCTCGAGGCGTGGAGGTCACCAAAGTTTCACTAAGGTACTTTACACAGTCGTCAATTTCACACCTATCGTAGAATACCGCACATCCGCCCATTCCATACTAAGTGCCCATTCCCATATTTGTAATATCTGAAAAATATGCACAGTACATTGATCTGTAAAACTGATGACCGGACAAGCGCCCATCCCCCATTTTTTCGCGATTATTTATAAATTTCGAGTGGGCGTTTGCCCGGTATTTTACGGTAAGCATGCACATTGTAATCATTTTTCCTACTTATTTTATGAAAGGTTTACGATATTTATGCAGAATATTAGAAAAAACAATAAAAAAATGTATATGCAAGAAAAGCTATGAAAAACACCAAGTAAACATGTTTTAGAGACAGAATCACAAATCATTTACCAACGAACTACTTTATATAAAAGGACGCAAAATATATCAAAATCTTTAAATGTATTTTACAAATATATAAAAAGAAAAGAGTTGCCATTACTGTAGTTATGTAATTAATGCAGAAACAGCTTATTTTTCTAAATATGGCAAAATTGCACAAGAATATTTATAGAAACTCTTAACTTTTATTTTCTTTAGACCCTCCCAAGTCATCTGCACAGTCTTGAGCTAACTTGTGATGGCAAAACATTGAGTAACATATGACCTCCAGAAGAGAAAAACAAAAACAAACCTTCATTCAAATTCAGCTAGCTTGTCTTCGTTATAAGTGCTTTGCCGCACGACATTGGCTCCAAAGACACATTTTCTAGAACCAACAAAGGCTGTACAGCGGTGCTGCTCTATTGCAGGGTGTAGAGAGCCATGCTCTCTACACCCTGCAATAGAGCAGCTCAGCTTTATTTTTTTCTCCATGTATGGCCTCCTAAGAATTCCCTTCGCCACCACCCCCCCTTTCAAAATGTGTCCATAAGGAAGTTTTTTTCGGTGTGCATTAAAATGCTGTGCAGGCCTTATATCTTTGTAATGTGGATGGACTTAAAGGGATGGTGAACCGAAATTTGGATTTCAGAAAAACAATGCAGGAGATGTAGGCGGGACGCTACAATCCCTACAACACTACTCGTAAGGCGATATCTGGAATGGATGGCCGTATTTTGAGAAAAAAGAGGTCGATATTGAACAAGGCTGACAAAGCGCGTGACATCAAGATACCTAGTTTCCTCCTCTCTTCGCTTCGCTCTCTCAAGGCGGTGAGGCGGAGAAGACGCGAGCCGTTCCCTCTCCTTCTCAGAGAAACATGAGGTCAACAAACCTGTCAAATGCGCCTCCTTTTCTTGAAAAATACGGTCATCCGTTTAAAATATCACTGTATGAGTGATGTTTTGGTGTTTGTAGCATCCCGTTGCACGCTTTCGCCGCGTGCTTTGTGGAATCCAGATTTCGGTTCGGCATCCCTTTAAGAGTTTTCGATGATGTCCACCATAATTCTATACACATTTGCAAGTATGGCCTAAGGGCGCCGCCATCTTGCTCGCTTGGGGTGTGCTTACTGGCAAACTTGTATATGAAATGATATCTTAAATTCGATTAATAACAACATTAATTACTTAAAGTAATTATCAACCTAATTACATCAAACACTATTCTCTTTTCTAAAGTTTTCCCTTTGGCGGGGATCAATACATCAACCTTGTTTATGTACTATGCATACTTCTCACAGGAATGATTTGGCCCGTGTTTCATTAAACACTGTATACGTATAGTAGGTATATAGCTGACTGCTTCTCCCTAAGACATGCTTTTCATAAAGTATAGTAAATATTTTACAGAAATTTAACAAAAATATGACCCTAACTATCATTGTATGAACTGACATGGAAACACCCAACAACAAAACCCTTGCAGTTAGCAAGTTAGCAACCTCCACCTGCATTCCATTGTATGAGTACGCATCGATACTTAGAAATGGTAAGCTGGCTTGTTTGCCGTCACACAATGCTGGACACCAAGATATCGACTTTCCAGATACTACTTCCTCTAGCCTTGTTTTTGAGGTGACAGACTTTCCTAGTGCGGGCTTTGCATTTCCCCAACATCCATTCCCCATGGGATGGGAATGGATGGGGAGGGAGGGGGAAGGGTTAAGGCGGCAATGCAATGAAACACAAATGTGAAGCTAAGCTAAGGACAGCAAGACTTTCTACACCCTATGATAGAGCAGCATTGCTTCACAGCCTTTGTCGGTTCTAGAAAATGTCTTTTTGGAGCCGACGTCGTGCGGCAAAGCCCCTATAAAGAAAACAAGCTAGCTCAATTTGAGTGAAGGTTTGTTGCTGTTTTTCTCTTTTGAAGAACACATGTTACTCAAAAAAGATGGAGGTTTTTAAATATTGACGTGCAATTTTGCACACACTAAGAGAAATCAGCTGTGTTTCTGCACTAATACAGAACTGCAACAATGGCTAAGCATATTTTTGATATACGGTATTCGTAAAACACATTTAAAGATGCTCATTTCGATACATTTTGTGCCATTTTATATGAAGTAGTTTGCTGGTTAATACTGTGTGAATGTGTCTCTAAAACACGTTTACTTGACATGTTTCATAGCTTTTTTTTTTCTTTTTTACAGAAAATTTTTATTGCTATTTTTAATGTTCTGCGTACATGTTGTAAACCTTTCATAAATAAGTAGGAAAAATTACGATGTGCATGCTTCGGTGTGAAATTGACAGCTGTGCATAGTACCATACTGAAACCTTGGCAATCTCCACGCCTGGAACTTCGAAATTTCATACCTCGGGAAGAAAATTTGCTGCGGCATTCACATGTAGTGGAATGTTCCTCCCAAGAACATGCCTTTCACACACACACATATATGTTAACACAAATATATAAAAAGAGACATTACCCACACAATCATTGTACTATCTTATGTGGAAACCCCAGAACTGGTGGATATGCCACAAAGGTGGAACCAACAATGATGTGACTGGTTGAAGTCATTTTCAAGCACCTTTTAGAGCAGCAAAAGGAACTTCTGGAGCATAAGCACATTTTCTTTTCATTCATACCACCGCAAATACTGTGTTAATAGTCGTGTGTTGGTCTGTCATACTGAAAGACGATGTCTACTTTGCCTTCCTACTTATGTGAAACCTTTTGTTGGCATCAGTTACACGGCAGGCTTGATTTCCCTGAACACAGAACACCCTGCTTAGTTACGCGTAGAAGCACCAAACATGACAACAAGGTGTCGACTGATGAAGGACAGAACGAACTGCAGTGCATCATTTTCGGTACAGAATCAAGTATAAAGCAATTACCGTAGAATACCGCGCACCCGCCCATTGCCAAATTTGTAATATCTGAGAAAATATGCACGGTACGTTTACATAAAAAATATATGACTGGACAAGCACCCATCCCCCATCTTTTGCAATTATCTCTAAATCTTGGGTGGGCGCTTGCCTGGTATTTTACGGTAGTATGCTCCACTGAAATAATGTTAAAATATAATAATTTAGAGTGCCCAAATCAATGTTTTGTTGAAATTCTAAAGGTTCTGATAAAACCGCAATTCTTAAATAAGATAAAAAAAGCTTTTGTATTTGATTATGAACATCAATACTTGGAATGGAGAGCGTGCTGGTGAGGATAAGTAATGGGAAGGACACAAAACTGGCCTTTTGTTTTGCATTCTTCCCATTATTCATATTATAATCAATAACATTTTATCTGTAAAATTTTAACAACAAAAGGCATGTGAAAGATATATATTTTTCCTTAACTTAAAAACAACTCCACAAAACCCAATAAATGGCAACCGAAAAAAAAAAAAGAAAAAAAGAGTTTGTCTCTTTTCTTGCCTGATCTCTCTTTCCGAAGAAAAATATCTCGTCTATGTTTATTTCACAAGATTTATTACCCTAACCCCACTCACCGTCAAGCATTGTTTCTAGAACCATCGTACATATCATCACGTGTAGACCATGACCTAAAGGTAGGGATTCCCCATTGCAGCACTTCCACTTTTAATGCCTCTTTTCTACCCCAGACCTCCATTGATTGGAATCGCCTTCCCGCACATATAGTCTCGATAACAAACACTGTTGATTTTAAAAATGTTATTACCAACTTTTTAACAGATGTTGCGTAGCGCGTGTTTTTTTTGTTTTGCTTCACTCAACTATGTTACTTTTATGGGTTAACAGCCCACTCCCCTCTGTAATGCCCTCGGGCCCTGAGGGAATAATAAATGACATGAATGAAATGAAACTCTAATTGGGACACGCAAATCAAAAACTAAATCTTGTGAAAAAAAAAAAAAATTAGAGCAATATTGATGGTGCAAGATTTATTTAAAATTTTGCGGGCAAAGTCCATGACGTCACGGAATGGTCATACACACTTTCCACCTCAACGAGATGGTCATACACCATCACCACCTCAATGTGATTGCCAAGCCAATCCACCTCTCCTCCGCGCGCCCGAAATGCTGAGATAGAAAACAAGTGGAAAGGGGGTGACTAACAGCTGAATCGCATCTTGCACCGTCAATATTGCTTTAATTCTTCTTTTTTTTTTTCCGCATAAAATTTGTTTTTTGATACGCGTGTCCCAACCAGTCTGTTTTCAGGGGCACTTTAAAGCGCCGTTCACACTCTTGCGACCGAGTATGACCGAGAGAGACCAGATTGATTTTAGGACCGGATGCGCTACAGCGGAGCTGGTCCTAAGAGATCGCAAGAGGCTTAAAACCGGTCTGGTCCCTTTCGGTCGTACTCGGTCGCAAGAGTGTGAACGGGCCTTAAGGTTGTTTTCAAGTTTCCATCCATTGCTCCAACTAATTTAGTTTCAATGTACTTTATTGACTCTGCCATCAAACAGATATGAAGTCATGTAAAGGTAACAACCAAACAAGAGAACTAGCATAAAAAAATAAACCTATAGAGGCGACCATACAAATATTTTAGCAATATTCAAGTACCCTCGCTAAATCTCGAATTAAAAAAATGAAAGACGTTCACAAATCTCTGTTACGCGAAATTAGAGCACAGCTCTTGAGAAGGAGGGGAGGGTATGCCCCTTCTCCTAATCCGTACCCTCTCCTCCTCTTCTTCCTCCTTCCATCCTCCCTCCTCGTACCCTCCCATCCTCCTCCCTCCGTACTCTCCCCTCCTCCATACAGGGGAATTGACTTGCACTCTCCAGCGTCTTACGTACTGTCACAAATTGCTCATAACTACTAATTATTTCACTATGACAATCGTCGTAGCGTACCAGGTTTATAACGTGAGACGTTTTTGGCTAGTTGCTCCGCATTGTGTGAAGCCATAGCCTGTGACGTCCCATGATGCAATGCGCACAGTGTTGCATTATGGGATGTCACAGACCTACACGCCAATTCAGTTTATCCGCTAAATTTAGCAGGAAGTTGAACTGGTGTAGGTCACGCGACACCAGCTCACTAGGCGTGAATTTTCCCACTACATATAGCGGGAAAATTATTGTCCCGTGACCTACACATCAATTCAGTTTCCCCACCAAATTTAGCGGGGAAATTGACGTCACGTAACCTGATGTCAAGTGACCTATACGGCAATTTATTTTTCCCCCTAAATTTAGCGGGAAAATTAACGTCATGTAATGCTAGTACGCTTCTGTGCAACACAATTGTCCAGCAATTCGCCATACAATTTTGTTTTCTCTTCTGCTTGACACTTTTTTGCTGTTGGTACACCAAACTGTTGGTTTCGGTATTTCGCTGAATGTAGTTGTTTTTAATCACCTACACACTTGAATCGTGCCCAAGCAGGTTAGGTACCGATAATCTGACATTACCATTAAAAAATACATTGATTTCTCACATAAAATGCGGCGTGAAAATATAGCATGTCTGTAATTTTAACCTGCAGGAAAACATTTTTTACTTTTTTCCCCGCAGATGAAGGAGTATTGACAAAGCTTTTGGCAGAGCAAATGCTTTTCCGATGGCTGTAAGCCGAAATTCTTTGTTCCTGGCTGGTTTTAGAAGATGGTTTTCTCTTTTAAAGAACTAACTCTTCCGAGTTCATATCAAACTAGAATTTAAATTGAGATTGCTTTTACATTCGGGCAAATATTGAGCATCCCTAAGGAAATTGATTCGGGATATATTCTATAGAACTTCTCACGCCCGGCGCAGCAGAGCAGCCCCTCTACACACATGCACACGCCCGCATACAACACGAATATACAGAATATTCAAAATAATATATAAACACACAAAATATAAAGCATCACAAATGTGTTAAGCAAAATAAAAAAGCAATAAATTAAGTCAGATCTTTATTATTCACAACAGTCGTGTGAGACTCCTTAACAAATATAGAACGGACTTTTTTCCTTAACTCTTTCTACCAAATTTTTTTTTTTTTAACTCTACAATTTAGCAATTAGTTTGCTGGTTTTGTCAAACACATTTTAGAGTGCAGCTCTTAGGCACCCGTCATTTTCCCCGCTATACAGTAAAACCTCGTTATAGACCGACACGCTGTTTACAAACAAGCCCGCGTTTGTCCACACCAGGTGTGGGCACTGCGCGTGCGCAGAAACCAAATTCGAGAGAGTGAAGCGTTTGCACATGCGTAGTGCCGTCGACAGCGCCACCGCATCTGCGTGACATCAGGGCCGCGTGTTGGTCTATAACAAAATGGGATATAACAAACTAACGGATATAACAAAGCAATTATAATTCCCCTTGCTTGCTATTAGTGGGAAGAAATGGAGAGTGGCTATAACAAACTATTGGTTATAACGAAATAATTACGACCACTCCTTCAACTTTGTTATAACGAGGTTTTACTGTATTAAGCGGGGAAACTGAATTTGTTCATAGGTGATGTGACACCAACTCATGTGACGTCATTTTCCCCACTAAATTTAGCGGGGCATCGAATTGGTGTTGAGGTCACGTGATATCAATTTTCCCGCTAAATTTAGCACAGTTACGCCAACGGCGACACCGCGAAACCCGGAAACGGGCACCTAAGAGCTGTGCTCTAAAAGAAATGTCAGAATATAGACATTTGCAAGCATGGCATCTCACACACATGAAGGTAGCTTTAGCAGGTTTGCAATTGCATGTCCCTGGTTACATGAGCAGAAACATGGCGGCGGCCAGATGCCTTGCTTTTGCAATCATATAATAGCCACAGCTTAATTCAGAAATTGTGCGCAACATCCCGCTTTGGAAGGGTGCTTTCCCCTTAGCAGGCAGGTGCACTGTAGCGAAACAAGACACGAAATGCATTTTGCGGTTGTCGCTCCACTGCAGTACACCAATGCGTGGTGAGAAACACACTCAACGAAGCTAGCTAATCTGCCAGAACAGACCACGCACATGAAAAATTTTGTGAAACTTGCGAGTACTGTCAGTGTGTCATACAGATGAAATCAAAAGTTCAACATCTGATGCCATAATCGAAGGTTCTGAAAATTTGCACAAGCTCACTGTAGCCATCTGGCTGTGTGGCGGGACCCAAGTTTTCTTTTTAAGTATTTCAAGCGATATTGACTTTTGCCACAATGTTGGCACAAATTCCTCGAATTTTGGAGCGGGATGTAGCAGGGTAAAAACACTTTGGTGCAGAAATCACATCACTGAACAAACGAGAAATGGAATTCTTTGAATAGAAACATCCTGGAAGAACTATAGTCAACAAAGAAGTTTACTAAGTGCCATCTTCCATTGACTAAGGCAAGTCAGCACAAAAAATAATGTTCCGTGGACCACAGACACGATTAAACAGGTCTAGAGCCTCCAAAGCAATGAGCATGTTCCAATAATATTCTGTCCTACAATGCTGTGAATGTATTTGTGTATAAAAAAAAAAAAACGCCTTACAGGGGAGCCACTATGATGGGGTTCCCCGCCACCCAAGACGTTTTAATGACACAAGAAACCGTCAAGACAAGGGCTTTGCAAACCATGAAATCTTTGAAGTCACATGTTAAATCAAGAAAACAAAAATGTTAATGAAATGACTCAAAAGGTGGAGAGTAACCACATTAGGATTGCCTGGAAACAAGATGACTGCAACTGTTCAAAGCAAAAAGCAGCTACACAGACTGGTTTTCTTTTTAGCCTCTTAACAACCTGAGTACCTGCCAATGTCTGTCACGCTACAGGCAGCTGCTCTCGAGTTCCTGGAGTTTGAGCGAGAGACTTCGCTTGCGCAACACATCTTGCCAGCGGCGTCTTTAACAGGTGCAGAAAGAAACACACAACAGCTGCAACAGTGAATAGGCGAGAAACGCTAACCTAGTTCTACTAAAGCAAAGCAGTGACCACATCCAGAAGGCACTAACAATTGAAAACTCCAAAGCATTCAATGAAACAGCCCCGCATGGAACTCATTAAGGTGTTTACCAGGGTCAACTGCTACACATTAAAATGGTTGATGACTTCCTGTTACAACATTGGCGTTGAATTGGTTTGAGCTTCCTTTACACCAGCTGTCAACACTGCTGGACCAGTGTTCCGCAAGGGTGCTGCCCAATTTTGAAGCGGAACACAAAAAAGCACACGGTGCCGCAAGTATGCCATATGCCAGAAAGTTGTTAGTGCAAGTATTACGCCTGTTTCCTAACCCTAACCTTCCTCGGACAAACCGATCACAGAACCTGGGAATGTCAGCCAGCCTTGTGGGGAGTTCTTCATGCCTTTAAACAGGCTGGGACTAAATAAACTGAGACTCCACTCACCCAAAGGACACGGTTGAAGGAATCCTGCGGTAGCTCCAGACCGTCCACCTCACAACTCTCTTCCATCTCCTTCAAGAGCAACTCTTCAATGACCAGAAGCCTCTCGCAGCCCATCGAGAACCCCAGGCACCGGTCTGGGCACACCACCTCCACAGAGCAACTGCCCATCTTCTCGGAAGAAGTCCCGTGCCTGGACCCTACCAATGTTGACACTAGGACTACGCTTCTTGGGGCTGTTTCTTATACGACACCTTGAACCGCGCGCCAATGTAGCAGGTTGTCCTTGCAAGGACAACCTGTACGAAGAGGAGCTGTCCTCCGTCAAGGAACGACGTGGCAGGCCACTTGCCAGTGAGCTTTGACGCAACTGGCCAGCAATGAAAGAGGCATTCAGTGGCGTACACACACGGCAGGAAGAGGGGGACCGTGGGGGAGGGGCAGCAGCAGCTGTTCCCACACACGCATGGCCAAGCCGACACGGGAATTAAAGCGAGAGCCAGAAGAAAGAGAGCCTCCTCAAACAGGTGATGACTGCAGAAGACAGATGGTGTGCTTTGAATTGGTTTTGTCATTTTCTGCATGCAAACGAGCTAGCGATGCTTCAAAAAGTGGGCAGTTGGAATTTTCTGAAACACTTTATGAAACCATACAGCTCTTGGGCAAGGCTGGCATTTGAAGTAACAACACCGATGTCGGCAACTTGGCAGGCAATCAACCTCTAGTAAAGAGCCTACACAATGCAAAAAGGTTCCAACATAGGTGCTTTGTAATTCTACAATTTCTAACACTTGGAACTTGACTCTCTGTTTGATCTGCCGTTATACTGCACTGTCTGGTTTGTCAATGAACTTGAAAGTTACCGCCTACTAGGTATCTCTGACTGCTTTTGGTTTGCATATTTTTCCTGAATTTTCTGGTTTTTGTGCATCATACTTCTGGAACTTGTCAGGCAGTCATACAAGTGATCGAGCAAATGAGGAGTATGCAGATGAGCTGGTGAATTTAAAATATAACTAAAACCTGAGACTACAGAAGAAGGAAGACATTTAAAGCAGAAGGAAACAGATAGGAGGGACCACCTCTCAAAATAAATCTCGTGGAACATACCATGTTATGAAAACCTAATGATTTGACAATAGGCTGGAAGTGTTTTTAGGGTTTTAATGTACTGATACTGTCACATTTACTTGTTATAATACATAAATTTATGTTTTATAACATGTAAAAATTTTGTTTCTTTTTTTCTTTAAAGGAAGTGATAACTAGTGTTGACTATTTGGATTTATGTTTCTTTTGTACTATTGAAGTGTAGTGTATGAATTAGTTTTTTGTATTTATTCATCTAATACACTTATTATAGGCCTAATGGCCAATGTTCTAGGTACTTTTTGCTTTCTATTGTATGTTTTATGTGAACTTGTATTGCATATTACATGTGAAATTCTACCCCATACCTGTTCACAGCCCATTAGAAATAAAGTACTCATAAAAAAATAACCCTCTAAGCAACATATTGATGACAGCAGTGCAACGCCCTACACTGCAATCTCCAGCAAGCTCGGGTAGAACAAGATTCGTGTTTGGAGCTTTCATTTGTAGTAGTATAATTATTGACCTACCGTTCAGAGAATCGGCACACAGAAAAATAAATAAATGAAAGCACAAATATTCTCATACTCTCAATGTTTGGTCAAAACTCCCAGGTGCTTTCCTGACTTCTCCAGGTTCTTCCACTTAATAGCCAGCCTAGATTGTTTTGTGCAAACATCTGGCTTAGCTATAATTTCATACAACTAACTTGGATGTCCATCCTCTAATGAACGAAGACCAATACCAAAATGTAATTAACCATCATTTTCACTGCCCGCCTCAGCGCCCCTTTGCCGGAATGCCAGGTGTAAAGAGAACTATCAAGAAAGTTCTAGGTGACAGTCCTATGGCAATGACAATGCTCTGCTAGGGGAGGACTTCTGGCAGATGCTGGTGCATCATACAAACGTGTATGCAAGTGAAAGCAGGCCTCATCACCTGACCCTTAGTGGTTTTCGAAAACTCTGGGTCTAATAGTCCTATTAGACTCAGGGCTATTAGTCTCAAAGAAGTGTCATTAGCACGCCTTTCTTTGCGTCCGTGATGTCAAAACAGCAGTTTTGGGCCGTTCCATGGTACCTCCACCTGTGCAACAACCTCCCTGTGGATGACAACAAGCTTTGAAAGATATGTCTGGTCTTGGACTATGTCTAAAAGAATTTTGAGACTCAGACTCTCCAGAAGACGGACTGGCAGTGGACAAGAGCCTCGCGAAGTTCCGGGGTAGACTCTCTCATATCCAGCTCAATCCTCTGAAGCGAGCTCGGTTCGGGATCAAATTTTACAAGCTGCGCCAGTCGTCTAACGGGTACTGCTTGAACTTCTTAGTTGAGCTAAAGGCAGCGCTCGCATGGCCTCCGCAGTAGCATCTGCTGCGGCCAGACACAAGGTGGAACAGAGTGGTTTCGTGAGATTTCAGAGAAATCCTTGGGGGTGTTTCTGACACCCCCAAGGATTTCTGCTGTGGAGAAAAGTTGCAAAAAGGAAGCGAAATAGTACCCTGTCGAAGCTATGAGGAACTCCACCCCTGGATCAGGCACGGGGGCATGGGGCCTGAGCCCCCCAGGAAATCTTCAATTTTGCTGGGGTCTCCTCTCCCCCTCCCCCTCATACAGCATTTTGTCATGGGCGGGCCCCTTCCGAATCAAAATCGTGGCTACGTGCCTGCCCTGGATATATTTGTATATTACTATCTCCGTGCGTTTCCATTTAGATAAACATTGTCAATATCAGTTCCCTCAAGTGTTTTATGTGCAAGTTTGTCGGACATGGAATATTTTGTGTAAGCCTACATACTTTTTTCCTCCTAATCTAACAGTTCCTTAAAAAAAAAAAATTAGCATATTAAAGTTTTTAGATTTCTTATATTTAATTTATTTTACCACTTTAAGAACATTCCTTAATGAATTTAGTAGGACACTAACGTTTAGAATTACTGCTAGAGATAATGACGTTGTGCAGGGCCCCCAAATCATACTTGTTTGTGAACTAGAAGAAATTTGGATTCCAACCAACACACAGTTTTCACACAAGCATGCTTGGCCCACAGCAGCTGTAGGAGCAGATCATGTCCAGAAATCACCTTTATTTTAGAGGTGAAGCGCCCGCACGTGCCATACACAACATCACCGCCGCAGTGCGACATCAGAGGCATCTGTTGGCCTACATCGGCACATGTAGGATCCTCAGAAAGTACTCGGATCTTTGGAAATGATATTAATGGACCCGGTACACTGAAAAATTTTATGCAGGTTTCTCGGGTGTTTGTGTGAAAAGAAGCATGCCGTTACAAAACCCATCTTCAGAAACTTCACAGACTTCCACTGTTCACAACCAGATACCCCAACCTCTTTTTATTTTTTTTATTCTTAGCATGCCTTACACAAAGACGTTCCCTACGACCGCAGACGCCACATTCGTTCATTCCGACCCAACACCGGTGCTTGCCCTCCGCGCAACAGTGCATTGACGATGGCACAGAACTCACCCAATCTGAGCAGTCGGAAATGGATGGCACGAGATAACCTAGTGTCCCCTGCGGGTGGGAAATAATGCATACCTCAACTTATGGCCCTCCCACTATACTTGGCTACTGCCAAAAAGGTAAAAGGACTGGAAGTATCCAAGAGCCATGAGTTAGAAAGCTTAGTTCCTTTCGGAACACATATGCTCTCAAGAGGACATGAGACCTGAACGGGTCTTGGTCACCTCTTTTCCTTTGCCACTTGCCAGTATAGGAAACCAACACAAGCCTCCTCCGGAAGATGGACTATGCCCCTACTATTATAGGCCCCATGAAACGAATTTTGGGTTGGGATAAATCATTTTAGATTGGGATTTTACTAATAGCACATCGTTCAGTGGGCCAAAAGAAAAAGGTAGAAAGTCAAAAGCCTGACTTTCAGTGCGAAAATTTGAAAACACAGCGGACTATTTCGTACCTCCTCCCCTTCGTAAGCTCTCTGCCTTTTCACTGTGATACATCCGCAGTCCCAAAAGCGCGTCATCGGGTCCAAACTGCACGTCACACAAAACCGGACCTCACTTACTCCTTTCACCCCTAAGCTGACATTGTGGTGGAAGCTACGCACTTGCCGGACCAATCAGCCGCCTCCCTTTCATCACCTGACCTCATTCTCTGCGCGTGGGTATGCGCGAAGGAGTGTGATCACGTGGCAAGTGTGGCTGGCCCAACGAGCACGTAGCTTCCACAGCACTGTCAGCTTCAGGGTGAACGGGTTGGGGAAAGCAACTTTGTCTGAATTTTGAGCGACGGGCTAATCTTCTAGGGGACAATGGCTCTGTCCGGGTACACAAACCAGATTCCCAGCAAGAGGGGCCTCCCTCTTTTCGTCTTCTTGAACTTGTTTGATGGAATGCGCGATTTACGAGTTGAGGAGGAAAGCTAAACAGGAAAAAGTTGGAAAAGCGTTTCATGACCCCTTTAACTGAGGCGATACAGCGTGATGCATCCACACACTGCAGCTCAGCTGTGTGTGACCTAAAGGTGCTGTCACTATTGAGAAAACAGTTGGACAACTCTGTCCACCAACGCAAGAGAAACATGCCTTCGGCGACCCTGTCGGATTAAGGTAACAGCAACTGTCGGGAAACAGGTCTTTTGTCGCCCGGCAACCGTGTTCGCCGATTTGTTGTCCGACAGCCAGAGAACACCCAGCGCTGACGGCGGAGTCAACACGGGGAACACTCCGCCATCTTGATGGTTCAGCTTTGTCTGCGTACGTCAGCGGCATCACTGGAAATGTGGTTCTACAAAGTGCAAGTGCAGTCGAAGGGCCGGAAATTACCACGGGACACATCATCCAGTGACTTTGATTAGAAAACTCGACATGGGGAGTATTTTCACTCTTTATTTTATCAAAATGTTTCTTTGCTGACGAAGCAGCTAGCCCCTAACCTAGAAAGATGACCTTGCTGATATGTTTGTGATTTATGCCACCCCATGAAGCATTTCTGTCCGGTTCTATCTTTCATGCAATTTTTATTTCTAGCGTACAATTGAGTTAGTACCATGCGTAAAAACTGCGACACCGATACGATCGGCATTCACAACGATCGGTGGAGTAAACATTTTTCAATGCTGTCTAGTATTTGCCTTTACCATGCTATGTGATCGCTTGATTCCCCAAGACATCCGGGGGATTTTTGAAACAATTCAGGTGTCTGGCTGATGAGAGCGGTCATTTGCATGCTTCAACTTTTAATCACTTGCTTTCATGGATAATGTTTACTAAATTTTATCAACAGGCAAGTAGGCATGCCATTTTCACCAGCAGTCACGTGAGCTGGTCTCTTCGCTTGCCGTAATTACGCTTGCCGTAATTATGCAGTAAAAACATTATTCGAATTATTTTTGCTGCACTCCAGCCTTAATTATTGTTGAATAGCATTTTTAAGTCCTTTATTCGAGTATAGCTCTAAAAAAAAAAAAAACATGTTATCGATAACAAACTTTACCATGTAAGCTATATGTGTTGTCGTATTGACGACACGAAATTCGCCTGATCCACTGATCTGGGAAACACACATCGTCCAACGCAAGTTGCTGCCGTTTTCAGTTGCCGAAAGCTGCCACACCGAAGCAACATTGTTGCTGTTGCCCATGTTCTGCTGATGTTCCTGTGTTGTGACAGGTTTGTCAGGCAACAGAGCGACCGAGAACTAAGTTGACCAACTGCTGACGAACATGTTGCGTTGCTGTCGCCACCGTGTTTTCTCAATGTGACAGGGTCTTAAAGCTTGCATTACAGATTCGGACATCACCAGTTAATTCCCACCCTTGCTGGTTTCGATGTGGACGCGTATTGTAGCCCCTGGCCACAATACGAACGGAATGTATCTTCAGTGGCATCATATTGATGGTGCTTTAGTATGCTCTTCTACACTCTTTGTGCACGAACACAGTTTAACAAGTACAAATCCGAATTCTCTTTGGATTTTGGTCATGGCGTATCACGACTGTACAATGTGCACACGTTAAAAACCCTCGATAAGAGGCCATGTAGCACAGGTCAAATCGTCCTGGTATAGCAGAGACATAAGCCCCGTATAAAATCCCGTCTGTTGACCTTCGGTGCAACAAACAGTCATATACTGTAAACGACTAAATTTTCGCGAGGACCTAATTTTCGCGAATCGCCTACAAACGCGAAAAATATGTCCCGCGAACAATTCGGGCAATATGTGAACACTACGGAAGCTAACACTCGATTCGCGAAAATTAGAACCCGCGAATAATTTCAAATTTTCAGCTCTGGCCCGATTTGTGAAAATCTGAGCCCGCGAAAATTAAGTTGTTTAGAGTAATCATTTTTTCTAACTTAGGCAGGTGCGCCTCTGCCATACGACAGTCAGGAAAGTAGCTCACCTCACTGTGTGCATCCGAGAAGACGAGCGCTTGCGTGAGCGCCCCAGACTTGTCGTCGGGGCTTGCCTCATCTGCCGGAGGAACCGCTACGGTGGCCCCCTTCGCACCTCCCTCACCCCGCGAGGCCCCCGAGTCACTGCACTTGGTCCCCGGCGTCGCGTCCCTCGGGGAGGGGCCACCGGCGACCGCACCCACTCGGAGGCCGCCTGGGCAACGACCACCTCTTCCCCCGCCAGCGATAGCGACGCCACGTGGACTTGCACTTCTTCGACCGCACCTTCGCTCTTTCTCGCCTGTGGCGACGCCGTGGAAGAGCTCGATGGCGACGACAGGCAGAGCAGCGAGTCCACTGACCCGTTGGGGCTGTTCGGGCTGGCCGCCAGCACGCAATCCGTGTCCCCACTTGACTCCTCGCCGGGCACCCGCGCCGCAGCGCTGTCTCCGCCCGAGACATCCACAGTCAGCACCACACAGGGGGACTTTATACAGGAAGACACCACATTCTCCTCTGCGGGACACGAACTCCCGAGGCCGCACGCAACGGGCGACACACCGCCTTCGCATTTTGTGGGTGGTTCCAACCGTGGCACTTCGCTGTCCGTGGCGAGATCTGCGACGGGCTTGGGCGACCCTTCTCTGCGATTCGTGTGAGCTTCCCCAGAGGACGCCGCCGCCTTGGGGCCGCGCTGCGTTACGTCGGCAGGCGGGGACCTCTCCTTGGCCCGACCTCTGAGCTGCACCTCCACCACGTTGGGCTTTTCATCCTTGAGCCTCATCGTGGCTGCAGATGATTCCGAGGCTTCAACCTTTTCTGCTTCGGAAGGCTCTGCTGCGGGTCTGGAATCGCCGGGGCTTTCCTGCTTGGTCGTGGCACTGGGTGCTACAGGTTCACGCTCGGAGTTCTGTCTGGAGCGGCGCCTCTTGAGCAGGAAGAAGGACAGGAGGAGGACGAGGGCTGCGGCTGCCGGGAGAGTGACGGCCGCCCTCGGCCCCAGACCGGCCATGGACTGGCCTCGTGGGGCCGCTCCAGGGACTCGCTACTGGCCGCTGGCCCCTGCATTCGGAGGAGACAGGGAGCAGTTGCCTACCGTGCCACCAACATCAATCCAACAGAACACATCTCTCCCACGAGACTAGAGCCGACTTGTCTGAACAGCCTCTTGTTTTAGATGGTCTCAAAGAAAGCACTGCCAATACTGAGGCATGCAAGTGCACGAGATGCAATCTTCCCGTTCAACTCGGCTCAACCTCCAGCTTTGACAGTGCCGTCTTTCAGGTTGTTTTAATAATAATGCTGCTTCAAACAAGCAGGCTCCAGGTTAAAGTAGTGCCACTCAATTTTATCTACTGCACTGTATGGCCTCTGCTACAACACAAAGTGCAGTTTGAGAGTTGGCAACTTGCAGCCAGCTTAACGCCAGTGCGGTTAGCCACACAAAAGATCAAACTGTCTGCAAGTCATTGTTAAATTCTGCGTTCTATTCTCGTTTACACCACTCAGAAGCGCAAAGTCTTGTCAACATCAAATAGTTGGCATTCACCGCTCAATTTTCTCTTTATATTAGCAACTTTCTAGCACTGAAAAGGGATGCATGTCAGGATGCTTATATGTGTTGAACAACTTTCTGCCGAGAAGTTACATGTTATGGATGACTTCGGATGCCAATTCAATCCTTGTGCCATCAAGAAAGAATGAGTGGAAGCTTGGATGTATAAGCACTCTTGGACTAGTACCTCGTCTTCAAGCTAGAAAGAGACCATGACTCGAGAGTTCTATGATTCAAACTTGCCACATGCATTTCACACTTTGCTTATTAAAACCATCAGATTTTAAGACGGCACATGCTTTGCATTTTATGGCAAGTTACAAGTGAAATTCTGCAGCTGTTTGAAGGAAGGGGAAAAGATTCCACAAGATCCGAAGGGCACTCTCAAACCCAGCGCAAAACCTCGGCAATCTCACTATGAAAGCTTGTCAGTGTAACTACATGTTTAATCTTCCCAGTTTCCCGACAAGACACCACAGTGCAGGTTTTGCTACAAGCCAAATAAATTTGTTCCAGAAAGGCATGACCTTTTGAATCTGTCGTTTTAAGAGGATATTTTAATCTAAGAACTCCAACCGTCCCAATATACCCAGTCCCAAACCCAGGCACGTATCCAGGAGGGAGGGAAGGGACCCCCCCCCCCCCCCCAAATTTTCCATTTTGCTGGGGCCTCCTATGCCCTCTCCCCATCGTACAACATTTTGTCATAGGCGGGCCATCCCCCGAATCAAATCCTGGCTATCTGCCTGCCCAAAACACATGAAAATGCAAACAAACTTATTTCTGAAGTAATAGGGCCGTATTGAGACCTTTGACCACATGTTCAATAAAGAAATAGGTTGCGCGTGATCATAATTCTGCATTTTTTGTACCGCTTCGAGTGAATAGAGAGAGTGATCACTATAAAAAGACGAACCAATAAACCTTTTAATGCATTTTTCACATTGTAAAACCATGCTACCCTTAAAAAAATATTTCTGACATGTGATGGCTAAGACTAGGTCGTTCTGGTGAAATGACTGGCATGAAGCCATAGAAGGATTCCACAAAACAGTGCAAGTGTTGAGCTGTGCCAGAGCACAAGAGCAGATGCAATTTTTTTAACCAACCAGTAGGGCACAGGAACCAGTCCCTAATAAATCAATTTGATAGAAAGGTAGCACCTCCCATCCTTCGCTATCTATATCCTATATCTAGGGACGCAGGCACCGGGTGCTACGATAGACGCCCTGAAACTTTCACAATCCCCATGGTGATTGCCCATAATTGTCCTCACCGATAGGTCAAGCCCAGCCCAATTCAGAACTGGTAGCCGTTCTGGCCCGTATGAGCAGCAGGGAAGGGGGACACCTCAGAAAGAGTGTCAAGGGAGTAGGACCTCCCAGGCGGCCATTAGACAACGCGTCTCCCCCCCCCCTCACTCTCTCTCCCCCCCTCCTCCTCCTCCTCCTCCTCCCTTCCTCCCCTCCCTCCCTCCCCCCCCCCCCCCCCCGTTTCTCTAAAATCAACCTTGACACCCCGTCGACCAAGGCAACCTCGTTTGAAAAGGCCAGGCCACGCCTGCCCGGCCTAACCCAGCACACACCACTTGTTGAAAAGAAAAACATCTGTACCCAACCTTTGGCCATTAACAGGCTCCTCCCAAGAAGCCAGAAGCCAAACAAAAGCGGCAGCACACCTAGTCGGGCAGTGTTCGAAGTGCCCAGGAACCGGTGCAGGTGACAACGAACTGCTGCATGCATGCTGCCACGCCAAGTTGTGAAGTGACCGAGATTAACTAAGAAATTGATGCGGAGTGTTGATAGAAAACTCGTCCACCTAGATTTCACTGGCTGTGATTGCATCTTTGTAGATACCTCCCTAAAGCTGCCAACGTACATAATTAATTAGTATTCTTTCTGCATTTCATTTGCTAACCTTAATTACTAAACCCCTTACAGAGAAGTTAAGGTTTGAAAAATGTGAAGAAACAATTTCTAAGCAGATATCGTGACTAGGGTTTGTCAGATATCACTACTGCACTAGGGCTGTCACGAAGCAAGCTTCTCATGGCATAGTAGACTGGACATAAGCCAAGGTTGCCATAACAATTAATTTAAAAAAATCTCTACTTGATGCTTTCTTGTTAAAGAGCCTTTACTATTACAAACATTCGGCTGAGATTTCTTTCATATCACCACCAACTCTTGGTGGTTCATTTACATTAAAGTTAACTGAACTGATTACACAAAATGACGGATTGGCTTTACATCGATGTAACTTTGAAAGCAGACATAAAATTGCATTCCATTCGCATATACAACATATGAATGTGTCTTGCTTAATATCCTTAAGTGAACCTTTAACAATATCAGTCGGAATTTTGCGGAGCCTCTACAGTTATCTCTGCAGCATAACCCACTTCCTTGTTCATGTTAGCCACATTGCAGATGAAGTTGAGGCTAATATTATATGCATTATCTAACTGATGCCGAAAAATGAGGTGATGTGGTGAATGTAGGAAACATTTCAATCTAAAGCACCATGACATGATGCCCATGGATTTTAAGACAGTCCATATCAGTGATACAGTGTGAAAAGTATGCACAACACTCCTTACCAGTTGGAATGCCTAAAATAAACGATTATGAAAGTGCAAACATTCAGAATGGGAAAAGTTGTGAAACAAAAACACAAGCCCCCAAACAGACTAGGAGAGAAGACCTGAAAGCATGATTAATAAATTGTCATTAGCTGGCACGGACTTTTCCTGACGATATTTAAATTCTTTATTTGTCTCCAAACTGGAGAAGGGAGAAAGAAAGAACAGCAACTCAATTGTTGCCTGACAGGCAACAATAGAGTTGCTTTTATCATGGCAACAAACAACAATCAGGTAAAGAATGATTATAATCGAGAAATCTTTCTGCCACAATTGAAAAAAAGCACAGAATGTATGTGTCTATCCAGTGTTTAAAACAGCAAATCCATAATCAAGTAAAATCTGTCCCATGCTACAATTGACCCTCCAACAGACAGAAAACTTAAGTAAAAGATAACCTTAACATATAAGCACATTAGAAAATTATTTGCTACCCCACAGTATAAACATTAAGAGAACTACATCAATCACAATCACAATGCAATAAAAATAAACAAAAAAGAGCAAACGAAGCTCTGCTTTAACCTCCACCCTCATACGCACCGCATTCTGGCAACAGAAGACACGCATTCACACCATCCAGCCAAATTGAACGTCAGCGGAGAATGAACGGTCGCCCGACGCCAGTCACACACCCACGAGCAAACCCGGGCGAAAGTCCCTGGTACCAACGCCCCGAATCACATATGCTGCACGCACCACAGCATTGCAAAGGTCGTGCACGGCGTGGCAGGCCTCCCCCAACGCACGAGCACAAAGACCTTTCTGTGTCCAGCAGCCAGCACAGAGGGCCCTTCCCCGCTCCCAACCAGTTTGCCCAGCCCCCCTCCCCCTTCGACCCAGCTCTCTGCCGTGTCTGCCTTCTAGGCTGGGCGGAGTGGCCAAGATATCGGGACAGCGTGAAACGAGAACGAAACGACACTCGGGAGAAACAAGAGCACGGCACTCCCAACAACAACAACAACACACGACAAGGAGGAGGGAGCCCCTGCCCCCTCTCCTCCAGCGGCCAGCTCCCGTCGATTCCGCTTCCTGTGCCATTATCCCGCTATTCCAAGCAGGACCTTTGAGGAAGTGAAGCCGGATCATTGTTTCGGACCGGCCCTCGCCACCTGTAGCAGTGCGAGGAGGGGCACCCTTTGACTGAGACGCCTGCTTGGGGGATGGCTGCTTTTGCAGGTACAAATTATCGGAGCCTTTCCACCACTCTGGGTGAAACAAACCAAAAGGAGGACATGCGGCAGAAGTGATGCCTCGCTCTTCCTAGACAGGAAGCCCTGCCTTCCAGGGAGGCACATCTCGAACAATCTCTCGTCGTGCTCCTTTGTTTTGCGTCGATGGTTGGTTTTCAATCTGTTCCTCGGGCAAACATAGCAAACACTTTCCAAGGAGAGCAAGAAGGGAGTATGAATGACGGTCATTATTACAGGGAGATCAGAGTGGATGCATCTTCATCGATCTGTCCCGGTAAAACTGGGACACCAAAAGACTGACCATAAAGTGAATCAAGGAGCACGGTTCTGGGGAACATCCATTTGTATCGTAATCAGTTTCTTGTTGGTTACGAGTGAATATCCCCGCACAAAGTTGGCCTCTAACCAGAACTGTCTGCTCGTGTTCACAGTTTCTGTTCCATTTTGGGTGCACTCCAAGGGTTAAAAATTGCAAAGGGCTCTACTTACTTCCAGGAAACTGCTTGTTTTAGTTAACGCATAGCGACCACAAAAGGGAATTACCTTTATTGAGATACACTTCACAGCAAAAACATAGAACATGCAGACTGCACCAGAATAATCTACCATATCCTGAGAACGATAGGCAGCCGGCATACGAAGGTCCACCAAAATTTCAGAGAATTGGAACACACAGCGGAAACCAGTAGTGGTGCGAATTTGTACCGCAAGGTACATCTTGGTGTGCCTTTCAAGCATTAATCTGCTAACTGGTGCCCTTTATAAACGCATGCATTTCCGAGTTTCGGCTAGTTTCTTTACACAGCTTTCTACTGTTTCTGCAAATGTCAAAATGGTTTATATTAAAGAGCAAAGAATTTGCATGAAATTTTGCTTCAAGCCACAACTGTGGCGGCTGAAACCCACTGAATGCTAGATAAAGGACGTTTTTGGGTGAGCGCATTAAGCAAGAACATTAGACTGATTTAAGCATATAAAAAGTGAACTAGAAACATACAGTCAATGCTGGTCATTTCTTTTTACATTTAAGAACTGCGCGTAAGTAGTGTCTCCTACTTGGTCAGACCCTTAACAGAAAGTTTTTACTGAAATGTTTTGAGACGACTGAGGGTAATTGCAGGGGTGAGACAGGTGAAACCGGTTTTGGAGCAATTTTTGGAGCAGAAAAATCTGGATTTTGGAGCACCTTAGGAGCACTAAATTCTTGTTTTGGAGCAGCAGTTTACACATTTTGGAGCAACTTCGAAGCACAAAAGTCTACAGTTTGGAGCAGATTAGGAGCAGGAAATGTTAGAGCAGCTTATCAGAAATTTAAACAATAACAAAATCTGATATAAATCACATAAATCAGATTTTTGTTCTTTAATCGTAATTTTTGTCCACCCTGGTTCCAATAAGTCATCAGCACCGATACGCACAGAGATAAAATATAAAAGAAAAGAAAAACCTGAAAAGGCAAACGCGAGTTTTATGCGCATAGATGAGGACAGGAAACACAGGCTTGCTGCAAAGGTAGGGGGGCACCAGGTACCTCAAGCTTATACAAACTGGTGCCAAAGCGCAATTGTAGTGCAAAACTTTTTGAAGCGGTGATCCGAGAGCATGAACAGGGAAGCACGGTTTACTAGATCCAGACATCGATCGGACGCTCGTAGAAAGTATGTGCAGATAGAAAGAAAAACAAAAATTCCCCACAAAAGTGAGTCGCAAGGTAAATAGTGAATTGGTAGAAAAACTCACGTGCAGATAGAAAGAAAAAAAAAAAAAACTCCCCACATAAGTGAGTCGCAAGGTAAATAGTGATTTGGTAGAAAAACTGTGACCACCACATGCACGCTAAATACGGGTGTGTGACCGATTCATTCGATTGCTCACGCACTGGAAGCACATGTGTGATAACGGAAGTACTCACGGCAACGGCGCCGTCCATTTTGACGAGATTACGGACACGAATGAACAATTACACAATGGAGGCGCTCGATAGAAATTTTAGGAAAAGGTTTACTCTCAAAACGAAAGAAATACTTAGGTTTACTCATCTTGATAGCCTGTCCGTCGTACCTCCCGCGGCCAGACAGCGAGACCGCATGACAGCGCACCGTTAGCATGCACTCAGAAATGACAGCGGAAAGTAGTAGGAAAATTGGGAAAAGACCACGTATCATAGGTATAGAAACGTACTATAGCTGAAATCTTCGAATCCGACGGTTGCTTGCGCCACCCTGTACCCGTGCTGTGTACTTTACTACGACGAGATTGAATGTTACCAACCAAGCTCTCGTTTTCCGCTAAATCCAGCGTCGCGGCAAGCTTTTTTTTCTAGTTTTTGAGTTACTTTGGCGCAGTGTGGCGCAATTTTGACCGATTTTGCGTTTTGGCGCAACTAGACGCAGAAAATTGGGTTTGTATAAAAACGGCGCAATTGGCGCAGATGCCACACCCCTGGTAATTGTGAGGGTCAAACGGCCTGAAATGTGCAATAACAAAGAGGAGTTGCTGCACCATGACAATGTGCCTCCACACCCCTGACAAAGAGACAAGATGGCCATTGACTCCCACACTGCCTACTCGCCTGACCTGGCCCCCACTCACTCTCCACTTTCTACCGGAGTTCCCAGAAATGAAATTCCGGTTGAAAGGGCGGCAATCCAGCTCCACTGAAGGGATCCAAGCGGGATCACAGCAGGTGTTGAATATGCCACAGCAGGCAGACTTTAGTGAGGGCTTACAATAATGGTAGAAATAGCTGGAATCATTATAATATGCCCAAGACTACTTTGAAAGTAACGGTGGAAACTAGGACTTAGTATTTGTGTCTTTACAAGCAAATTCTCTGAAACATTGAGTAACACACTGTACAAGGCCAAAAAAAAAAAAATCCTTAGACAGTTTGCATCCTGTGTTCAGTCTGCACATTAGGGGCATCCTGTTTCCAACTGTCGGCAAAGCCATGCTGCATCTCTTTCTTCAAGCTTTGGCCAATCTGGTACCTTGTCTTACTTTATTTGGGCCGGCCTTTTTCTTTCAGAAGTGGTTCTGCACATAGGCGTAGACTATGGGGGAGCAACGGGGCTCGTGCCCCCCTGGTGAGATCCAGGGGGCAGAGCCCCCTCCGAGCCCGGGCCTTGATCTTTTTTTTTTTTTTTGCTTGTGTTTGTTGTTAGTTTGTCTTTGATCATTTGTATTTTGTCTTAAATGTATAATACTTCACCCATGTTTGTGCACCACACAATAGAACGCTAACTGTTTGTGGGCACTGGAAAATAAACCATTATTATTATTATTATTATTATTATTATTATTTCCGAGACGCTATTTACGTGCCATGTAACGAGCTTCTAGTAGTAGGATGTAAACAAAATAACGCCCACGTTGCCTTTATTGACAAAATACATGGGAAATGGAATCCCAGCGTACTTGCGTTAGCTTCAATCTCCAGTTCTGGCAAAAACATAACGCGCAGCCCCCCCCCCCCCCGAGAACTTCTCAGCCTGCCCCCCCCGGGAAAATGGAAAGTCTACGCCGCTGGTTCTGCAGATGTTTAATATTGTCATACTCCTCTCATTAATATTTAATTCCTTGGCAGCTATAGGTACCTTCAGCTTTTCCACTCTCAGTTTGATGGATGCTGCGAACGCTCTTCATTTTGGAGGCATCGTGGGCCGCAGTTCATAGAGGACTTTAACAATCACTTATTAGTGTCTAGCTGCACTTCCATAACCGTAGCTGGATGGTGTTCATACTCTGTTCGTTGCCCAATCACAAAGTTTCCCTTCAAAATCAAACTTGGCCCGCATTCTCCACTTGGGTCTAGGCACACTTTCCGCATCACCCACAGAAGGTATGCTGAGAGAGCAATGGCAGTGGAGTTACAGTTCAACTTGGTATTGCCCTGCAGAACACAGTATGATCTCGAAAAGTGTGTAGGCCTGTCAAGCAATACACACAAAAAAAAAATTATAGTTTATATTGGCATAGTTCCTACTGCATAAAAGGCAATCTTTTAAACATGTCTAGTCAGCAGACTACACAGTTCACAAATTTTAAATGTAACTAACCCTAACAAAGAGCGCCCTCTTATCACCCATTTCCAACTGAGCTTGCGAAGCATTCCAAACTCCTGGTACAATGCCAGAAAAAGTATCGACCACACAGCTTCGATGCCCCTCATCTGCAGGCGGTACACTATGTACCACACGCTTTCTACAAGAATTGCGGCAACAAGGAACGTGCCAAGGAAAGTCGTGGAAAACCTGCCCCTGACGCAACAAGTGCCTTGGCCAAGAAACTGGGCAACCCAATGCGAGTTTCCATTTCTTGTAACGTGTCATCTGTCACCCCAACCAGTAGAATCCATGTATTCGTTGCTATCAAGGGTTCCACGTGATAGGCGTCTAATCTGGCTTCCAACGGACAAGGAAATGAGAAGTTAAGGGAGACTTGATATGCTTTGTTGCTTGGGCAACGGCATGGCGTAGATAACATATCCCCAGTCTCTCCGCTTACGAGTGGGCCGCCGTTGAATGAATGATGTAACGGCATCCCTCAGCTACGAGACCTGATCCGGGCAGTTTGCAGACGCAATCTTTGTGGGGCAAAGGGCAAGCAGTGCATCTACGAATAGCAAGCGGAGCAGAGGCGCAGGCAACAATAATGTGCACATCCAACGGCAGTTCCGCAAGCTGTGCCTCAAACCACCATCCTCAATGTTGTAAAGCAACTAAATTTGTTGCTGTGCCACCCAGATGCAATGTTTACATGGAAAGGGCTGCATTTAGACTCGCTCAGCAAGTGTACGGGAACCAGAAGGCTCGCTGCTATATTAAAGTCAGATTCGTACCAGGGTACAGCCATACAGCATATAACAAGTGGACTGTATTTAACAGAAAACATCCAATTGTGCTGAAGGAAGTGCACAACCTAGCAAGTCTGAGGCTCCAGAAATATATCATAGTCATTTGCAAGCAACACGAGAAACAAAATGCAAAGAGCTGTACATTCGGACCATGCAAGTTAAATTTCCCTACTGCTTATTTCAAGAAATTCGTAAATGTGCCTAAAAAACAGTTGCAATTAAGAAATTTATGTTTCGGCAGCGTAAGGTTGGTTTGTGTCTGAGTAGGCGATATTGATTTATGCTGTAGACCGAAAATTAAGCTAGTGCAGTATGATGATTAGCCCGAGGTCCTGTAACATGCCATGCAGAGGTGATACACGGAAAAAACGGTCACCGGTACGATGCTCACCCAGATTAAAACGGGCAAGAGCGGGGATCGAGCCCAGGAGCCTGGGGTTCTGCAGCACAAACTTTCGCTTGTCATCCCTACTACTTGATACTAATAGGAGGCCCAAGGTTAGTGGTCGTAATGCTCTGGCCAAAGGTGTCACAAATTGTTGTATTTCTAGGTTTATGAACTTCCCGCTGTCTATACATCTAGACAGGCATTACAGACAGCATCTAATCAAACTCTGAAATCACAAACAACCAGTTTTTCAGTCCTAAATATAGGCCATCTCACGGTGCGAGCAACCACTATAGTATGTAGATACTACAGAACGCGCCGAATCAGCATCAAATATGCAAATTAAGGGCGCCTTCCAAGATCAGTTTTCCAGACAGCTCAAATTACACGCGGGCATAACCAATGTAGAAGTTCAAATCCATTTTTCCCAAACTATCCCTCACGCAAAGCATTCAGGCACAAGAAAGTCGACGACAGAGGCATACGAGAACCCAAAGTTGCCTCGAAGATCAGCTCGCCGCACTGCATGTTCGGGGCACAAGCCAAGGCTACCTACCCCCATCCCAGCCGCTTGCGTGGTTGACAGGGCCCAAATCCCCGCAGCTTAGTCGGGCGATTGATCCAACTGCCGTGAAGTCAGAGGAGCTCCCAGGGATCTCGGTACGTAGACCACAGTGCTTCCAGGCGAACACGCCAAAAAATATATATGTATATAGAAAAAGAAACTCGAAGACGCTCGCTCTCTGTCCAGCAGCACGGAACGAGGGCTCCAGCGGAGAGCCGCGCCGCACCAATTTGGCGACGTAATGAGAAGTCCCCGAGCTGTGTCGTTCTTTCTCTACTGGCCTTTTTGTTCTTCTGCTTGGTTGGCGAAGAATCTGATTGGATGCGGTGATTCGCATTCCTTTTTACTAATTCAACTTGCGAATAGGCTCCGCCTCTTTTTTTTTTTCTCGTCACGCTTACAAAAATTAAAATACAGATGACGCGAACTCATTCCTAAAATGTTTTACGAAAGCACATCTCCCCGCACTACACCGTCTTCTGCAAAAAGGGCAAAAAAAAAAAAAGATGCGTCAGACGCATTGATAACGTATGCCAAGTGCGCGCCTATGGTATGGCGACGCTCGACTCGGGGTATAATGACCAGCACCAGAAAATAAAAAAAAATGGTTCGGGTGTTTCGTTTGCCCCCGAAGGCGGTGTAAACGGGTTCCCACGACGGACAGGTGGTGTTGACACACCGGGCACGTAGAGACAGCAGCAGCAACGGCGGCGATCGGCTTGCGTCGGAAGTTACCCGCAAAAAGCCCAAGGCCGCAACCGGGAGTTTCGGTCTAATCAGCTCCTCTTCCAAGTACTCGAGCAAGGCGCCCAGGTCCGGTGCTGGTCACAGCCGATGTCGTCGCCCGAGGTGGCTAATATTATTTTTCTTTTTTCTACTCGTGACCCAAGAGTTGGGTTGTAGCAGGGCGAAGGGGGAAGACGGGTAAAGCGGCGGCGGCTCTGCTATTTTTAGCGATCGCCGAGCGTGGTCAGGGAAAGAAGAGCAAAATTCAAAACCGACAACACGACGAAAGTAAGAGAAAAAAAGAAAGGAACAGGTCCGCCGCGGCTCTCGTCGTAATCGCGGCACTGGGAACACTTTCGGGCAGGTTCACCGATGAGAGGAAGTCGGCTAAAGAAGATAAAAAGCACGATGAAAGAATCCACTCCGCACGCATCCGGCAACCTGTGGCTCTAAGTATGCAGCGCTCGGCCGCGGGGTTCGGCCGATCGCGAGCGTTTCGGTACAACGGCAAACTACAAACTTCCGACGAAGTGCGACAAGCGCGAGATGCGGATTTTCCGTCTCAAATAAAACGAGCCTGGCGACACTTCGGAGCACGCCGGTGTGCACTTTCGGGAAGCAGATCGCGAGCAGCACGCCGCCTCTGCGGTCCGCACTGTCAACAAACGTGACGCAGCGAAGCGCGCTGAATGAAACTGTTTGCGTGTGACAAAAATGCGAGACCCTAATCCGCCGAGCGTGGTTCTTTGTCTCGAATGCCAGCGGAGCGGCAGCAAGTTTCCGGTATTGTAGCGCCGCCGAGCAGGACCGAACGGCCCCCGCTGCGGTGAGGCCTAGGCAGACCAAAACACAATATGGTGGTCTTTTAAGAGCGCCCGACGAGTCGCGAACATTGTCATTGGGTTCGCTTACCAAAGCGACGTGAAATGCTAGCCGGTGATCGACGATGCTGCCCGGAACGAAGGCTGGTTCGGCAAACTTCGGTCGCTTACCGGACCCTAAACACGCTGCACAGCTCCAGGAACTTTCCCCACGTGGCTAGCAACTCTGTCGCCATGAGCAAATGTTTCGTCTCGCCGAGTCTCGCAGCCAACGGCACGGGAGGACGGAAACATCTGTTTCGGCGGAGGAATACACGACCCCAGTTCTTTGCAGACGAATTCGTGTTTTGGGGTTCTATTTGTTCTCAAACCCGCGCAAAAGTGTAATTTTATAATGTTTCATTGTCTAATTTGGTAGTTTCATTATAATAAATTAGCCATGCTTTTATAAAATCACATAATTACGACAAGTTCGGTGATGACTCACTTCGCTAAAAAATTTTAAAAATTAGGAAATAGTCAAATTAATTTTAAAGAGATGTTGTAAGCTATAGGAATAAGCCGTTTAAACCAATTATAATTGTATAGGTGGGTTTGTATTTTTATTATTAAAAAAAAGATGCCGCACTCTTTTTCGCGCGGCGCGCGCGGACCAACACGAGTGCCGCGGCTTCCCCTACAAGAAAAGCGCACGAAGGCTCTGCAAATGGATGAAAGAGTGTGCTCCTAGCCGTCTGCGTTTCGCGATGTGAACATGGCTTCTCCTACGAAGTATCGCGCGTAAACCGCGTCCACCGCGTTACACCCAGTTCTCCGGCGAGTGTTTCTTCAACTCTGTGGTCTTCAAGAGCCCCTCGTTTGATGCACACCTACCGCGGAACCGCTGCAGCGCTCGGCTAATGAATGGAAACGCCGAGCTGTGTTTGTGAGTCGCCTCATCACTGCACGTCGTCGTCGGCGCCAATCCCCGCTTCTTTCTTCGAACTCTGTGTCACTATGGTGCCTGTGTAGCACCGAGCGACCCTTCCGGCCTCTCCGTGAGCGATGGCCAGCGGAAGCCCGTCAGTTGGATGCTCCTCTAAGCCTAACAAAGGCGACAGCGTCGGACAAAGGCCCACTCCTTTGACCGCGGGTAGCCAGGTTGCCGGCGCCTGAAGCTAGTCGGAAGACTTGGTGGGCACATCCCAACCATCCGAAATGGAGACCGTCGGAGACTTCGAGTACAACACCAAGGATTTGATCGGCCACGGCAGCCTTTGCCGTCGTCTACAAGGGCCGCTACAAATCGGTGAGCCATGCGTGACACTACCATCTACGCTTGCTCTTTTATCGACTAGTTTGGGCGCAGCCTCTTCTGTTTACGTACTAAAGTCGCACGAAATCCACGCATAATGCGGGATCTCGATCACAAACACGCGCGTATCTTTGTTTGTTTAGAGCTCTTCCGCTTCACCTCATCGGTCCAACCTGTCTATGGAGGGGAGCTTTCGTTCCCACAATAACGGGTGTGAGTGTCGTCATTGTTTATTAAACACTGGCCTCTGCGTATGACGGCAATATGATGCCCAATTCCTCGTAGCTCGTACGCGCGTCGTAGGCGCATAGGACGACGGAGTTCTCCTCCGGGGGCCTCCTGTTTCTATTTGCTTTCTTTTTATTTTTTTCGGTTTCCCGAACGCATATTAAACCGCCGCTGCGTATGCGCTGGGAGAGCGGAGTCCTCGATAACAAAGGCACGAAAACGACGCTTCCGAAACGCAGCTCAGGGTCGTGACAAAACGCTGTCGCTCGATCGCTCTGTGCGTCCCCTGCCTCGCTTCTCGTGTTTTGCAAGCACTGACATGCCCGATCATGCGTGCGCGCTGTTGACTGGGAACGTAGCGGCCGTGGCTCCTGCGTCGACTTTGTACCACAATCTCAACACCCTTGCCTTCGTTTCTTTGTGGGAAAGGAGTTTCGCGTGTGTTGTGGTGCAGCCGCAGACCACTTGTAATGCGGTGAACTTGGTGTAAAATAACTGATGTTTTGTATCTTTCTATTGACAGGACTGGGTTTTAAAGGTAATGTGTGAGCACGCGAAGCTAGGATTGAACCTTCGTTTAGTTGCAAGTTGCTACTTTGGCGGTGTTTATTACTCGGAATTGAGGTGAATTAGTCGCTGGCACACGAACTACAATAACAAGACTAGCATTATAAGCGACCTCCTTACAAAAGGAGTCGGTTGTATGTCAATCAGCTGATAGACGCGGGGTATCTGCTCCGCCGCTTGCGCGTTATTTCTCCGGGTTACTCTCTCCCCTTCCCCCCTTTCCCCCTATGTTTCACTATTAGCCCTTTTTTTGCTCTCCTTCCGCGCGCTCTCTGCGTCCTTTGGTGTTGCCTTTGGACACCTTTCACCACGCCGGGAGAGTGGAAGCGGCGATAGCTTGTCGAGTGGGAGGTTTGTATTTCCTGCCCCTCCGAACGCGTTGCTGCCAGAGATCGTTGGATGGAAGAATCTGATGCGAGCCTTGCGCAGCCAGAGCATTGTGTGATCCGCCCAGCTTTTACGCCGTCGCTCATCGCGTGCGTCGGCTGTCGGGAAGTGTTCTCAACTCGGAACGTCCCCGCTGCCGAGCCCGAGCCGACGCGTGCACCCGTTTCGCACCTCTCTCACGCACGAGTGCGCAGGTGCGACCAAGTACGACCAGGACGGAACGACATATGTCATAACGTTGCGGCACTTGGTCAACACACGGCACAGACACTGTTTTCCACCGACTGAAAACTCTGAAACATTGCAGTTCGGATTAGCCAGAGTCCTCCATCCTGCCCTCCGGCTAAAGTCCTTCGGCTACTTCAATCTTTTGAAATGGGACAAACCCACCGAGCCTCGTCTTGAGTCGACTGCATCTCACTTATGTCTCTAAAATGCAGACACTCGCAGAGTATCTGCCTTTTTCTTCTCGGGGTGTCTTAGCTAACGCTCTATCAACTATCCCTCTTTCCGAGCAGCGTTCGTTTCGTAGCTTGGAGGCAGCGTTTGGAAATTGGACATAGCGACCTGGATAACGTGCTTGGCCAGGGTTAACAGCATTCATTTGCTAGCGTATGCCGTACACACGGTAACAAAGGATCACGCTCAGACATGGCAGTGTTATGGATGTACTTTGTGAGGCTTCCAAACTCAGTGAATTCGTTGACCAGAAGTATGTCTCGCGCATCTTTTGTTTGTCCAACAACGCAGTGGCGCCATCTATGGGTAGCCCCGGCACACTTCCAGTTCACGTATATTTCCCAATTTTTTACTCATCATTATTTTATCATAAGCACTAAATTAAATCGAACAATGCTATAAGTGGCCATTTCCAGAAGATAGCGTGTATATTTGATTTCGCAAATTCTGCGCAACCCCCGTCTAGTTCAGAATCGGAAGTTGGTGGCTTTTTGCTCCCTGGCGCCATCACGTTTCAACTCAGGCGAGAAAGAGCGAGTACAGGCTTTGCACCTCACGTTATCCTGTCAGCTCTCGGGCCACCACCAGAGAAGAGGAAAAAGAGGAACTCTTCTCTCACGGGAGCTCTCTTTTGTGCGTCCCGGACGTCCCTATTCTCCCTCTGATGAATATGAAGATTAACCTGTCACTCAAAATTCGTACAAAAGCAGCTTCCCCCTCCTCCTCTCTTCCATGGTTGAGCGAAATGGATGATGTGACGTTAGTGCAAAGGAAATTGCTTTGTGAGGACTATGCTGCACCCTAATTTTCAGCCGCCATTCTCCAGATTGACAGTAGCCATCCAGCAAGGCTAGCTGACACCCCATACAAAGGCCAATATCCTCCATGTCGTGCCCTCTGGGCTAGCTCAAGGGGCAGACACAAAGTGGAGAGGACACAGATGGGCTTGTTTGTTTACCAACAACGAGTTTATTATAGCCACCGGAAGGCGGGGGACCATCCCCGGCTTTAGGATTTTGAGCCAAAGGATAATAGTTTCTTTATGCCAAGACTGGGATCACAAAAGCCCTTTGTGCCCTCCCAGTCGCACGTGACTAATCTGATTTACCAACCCAAAAAACAACTGTTTCTAAAAAAAAAAAAAAAAACTGGGCATTTTTGTTTTGATCTTCGACGGACAAAATTTATCTGTTAGACTGGAGGCTACTCTCCGAAGTAACGGAGAAAAGGGTCTCCTAGATCCATTAAATAAGCTACAACCACGCTTCGGCCAATGGATGCTAACGGCTGCACCCTTTATATCGGGCGGTAGGTTGCGCCACCTAGCCTAAGTCTAAAAAGACATTCATATTAAAAGTAGCGCAAAAAAGACGGGACAAAGCGAAGAAGCACTCAGGACAAGCGTCTTTTTGTTAGTCTTTTTGTCCCGTTTTTTTTGCTCTATTTTTCATATGAACGTCAATTACGCAGCAGACCAAGCTTCTAAAAAGACAAACATATGATTCCGCCACGGAATAAAGCGATATCGCTTGAGCTTCCTGACGTCGTGTCCGAAGAAAGTCGCATTTTAGAGTCGTGGCGATCGCCCATTGCGTCCGCTCTGCACCGAGCACGAATATGGCGGCGCCCACGAGAAAATCGGGGAACGAAGAGCCTTGATACTCTACACGTGGCTTTGTACCGGAGTATCCTATTTCTGCTCGAGTGATCCCGCATAGTGCTAGATTAAGCAGCGCCAGGAAAACGTAATCGTGGGGACCAAAGGGGCATCCATCGCGGTAGATAAAGTCTCAGCAGCCGCGCTCGGGGGCATGCGGGGAGGGAGACGGTGCGTTCTGCGCAGCGGCCAGCCGCATCTTTTGGCCTCGCATCGGAAGGCAGCAAGGAGAAAGACGAGCGGAGGCAAATATAATCGCGTCCAGACTTAGCCGCAGATACGCTTGTCGTCGAGCGTGGCCCAGATATAGAAGCTGGCGGCGGATAAGACAAGAGCCGCCGAACGTCTTCTGCGCCACATATGTCTCCTCCGCGCCAAGGAATCTCGATCTTGAACGAAATCTTTGAACGACGGCCGGCATTGGTTCTGGACTGTGTCTGTGGGGGAAAGATATTAGGGGCGAAGCTCCTTAGGGTCTAGCCTTGTCCGTCCGGCGTCCGTGCTCACATAAAAAGAAGAAAAAAAATGTTTGCGCAGTCGACAGGATTCGAACCTTTGCGGGGAGTCCCCAATGGATTTCTAGTCCATCGCCTTAACTACTCGGCCACGACTGGGGACGAGTAGGGGCTCTGATATATGTATTAACTCAAGAGCTGGGGTTTCTGTCATGGATGAAACGTTGCATGTAGCCGCTCAATGTCTATACAGGAGAGGGCGCTGCGGTCAAATGCGTATATAATCGCGTTAAACTTTGCATGCATTGGCTCAACGTTTATAGACGAGAGGGCGCTGCGGTCAAATGCTCAAATGCTTATTCGCAACTTTCAGCGATGGTGGTACCGCGTTGTGAGAATCGCGCACCCTAGCTCCTGGATGATTGGCCTCATAATAAATGGGCTTGTCTAGGCCTTCCTGGCGTGAAAAAATAACGTAAGGCTCTAATACTGCTCGTATATAGTAAAACTAGAATTACTTACGCGTCGCAGACCCAGCCTCGTACCGCTGTTCTACGACGATCATCCAGATGACAGCCATTTTGATAGGCACCACTGTGCCCCCTATAGGTCGTGAAAGTTGCGAATATAACCACGTTCCGTACCACACATTCTCTTTCTGACATGGACCGTTGACTTAAGCGGTGGAGATGCGTTCCCACGGCTTCTAGCGGATCCAAGCTGATCCGCTAGAAGAACCACTGGCTCTGCATTTCACCGACCATAAAGCAGTAATAATGAAGTCGAAACGCAACCCGGAACTCAGCACTACCTATGAGCAATAAAAAAAATCAGCACCATCAGCACTATTTATGAACAATAAAATCAGTATCATCAGCACCACCAGAGCTTCGCCCCAATCAACATCATTCACCACGTGGAGATGCGGTCATTTTTCTTCTCCGGATCCACTGCGGGCTATTACATACCGTGCTTTCTCCCTCGTCAAAAGTGTGGTGTAAAACAAAAATCCGCGTGCGGGTTGTAGACGTGGAGCTTGTTATCAAAGAGTTGCCAGCGCTGTGAGATAATACGTCCAGGTATCTGTGGAGGTGTTCAACTGCGTAATGTGATAGCGCGTCTTCCCTGTGATGGCCTCCAAGGGTCGGACACATTGCATCTGGAATGAGTAAACATATTCCACTTTCCCTGTCACTAGAGGGCGCTCGAGAAGCGAGAAGTGGGAACTGATGGCAAGGGGGTTTTATAGCCTCACTTTCTGTTCAGTGCGGAGTGTATATAGTTTTCACATTTAAATATTCTAAGCTTAAATGGTAAGACAAATTGGCTAGGTGGCGTAAGCTACCGCCCGATCCAAGGGGCTGAGCCGTATTCATCCATCCATCCATTGCTGTTACCGAGCGCGATTGAAGCTGCGCGCCAAGTACCTCGATAAGCACAATATAATGCGTATAAAACGTGCAAAAAAAAAAAGAAAGAAGAAATCTGCCGAGTAATTGGCTGCTGTCAAAGTACCCTCGTGTCCTGCGCCGCCGTATGCTGATTTCTGCGAATCATCGTGAGAGCGGACGTGCAAGGTGGCACTAGGTGTTGTCGTTTGTCGCTAGGTGGCGCAAGCCGTCACCCGAATAAAAGGTTCAGCTGTATCAAACGCGTCCACACCAAACGTCTCGGCGAGCTTTCGGTGCTCGTAACGCTCCCCCTGTTTTAGCGGATATAGCTGCGCAGGGGAGCCACTAATGTGCTCTGTGGGAGCATATTATAGCCCATACGGTGGTTCTGGTCCACGCAAGTCTTAACTAACTACACAGCTGGAGCGAACAAAGCAGAGTTGAGCGACTCTGCTTTTGCTCCCAACGATCGCCTATGTCTTTCTTCCTGGACCCCTCAATAACAGTGATTCTACTACACGGCTGGAAGGAAGCAAACTGCCCTTGTTCCCGCAGAGCGCCTCGCGCGGACGGCCGGTCCTCGCGCTGCCCGTCGCCTTGCGTGCGTGCGCCTGTTGTAAGTAGGCCAGCTTCGGCGGAGCGAGCGCCCCAAAGGTCAGCGCGCGGAGGCCATCGAAGACCGAGGTCGGGGACCTGCAGCTGTCGCCGTTCACCCCTCAGCTGACAGTGCGGTGGGAGATACGCGCCGGCCGGACCAATCAACGGCCTTCCTTTCGTCCCCTGGGCACGCTCTCTGCGCTTGGCTGTACATCAGCACGCTGTGTACAAACTTTCCCTCTCCAGCTGTGGACACCGCGTGTGCGGACGAACCCGATTTGCGCGAAATAAGCGTCTGCGCAGGCGCAGAGCCGACAGCAGTGCCACCGTAGTGACGTGACGTGACGTCACGGAGTTGAGTGTGCGTATAAGGGGGAATCGGTGGACAAGTATGTTACGCGCACCGCAGCTTGGATCACGTGGAGCGATAGCTCGCGTTGCAAACTCCAGGCTCCCCATGGGTTCAATTTGCACCCCTGCCCGTTTCGCTCTGGATCGGCGTCGTACTGGCGTGTGGTCATGTGTCACTATACTGCGTGATGCACGTTACAGAGTCATGGCTAGCGGTGGTACTGCGCTGGCTAGAGTTCTCATCTGCGCGGGGTGAGCAGACGTCCATTGGAGCTGGTTGACTTCCCGCTGTCTAAGCATACACACAGCGCTATTGCGCGTGGGTATGGACGTGAGCGTGATCACGTGGTGTAAGATAGATGTACGGCTGGTCCAACCAGCGCGTAACTTCTGCCGCACAGTCAAATTGTTTGAATTTTTTTTAGGGGGGGGGGGGAGCTGTATAGAGCAATGACGGGGAGGGGGGAAGCGGCCCCCGCTCCGCTACATCCATTGGCATGCACCGCTCGGACAGCAGGAGAACAACTCGTATTATTATTGTCGTTACGATTTTGAGAGCAACTCGTTCCCGAAGACCGACACGGTTGAGCGAACGCCATTTGATGAGGAAGGCCCCAAGGCTCCCTTCTTGACGAGGAGGAGGACAGGGGGCGGTGGAGGGTATTTTCTAACGGTTCCGAGGAATGGACACGCTTGGGTGAACGACGAACGCGTTGCACGAGAGTTACACTAAGTTACACTTTGGAGAAGCATGCATGTGCACGCGACTTGGGTGTTGCGTGCACGCTTCGGAAAAGGGCACGGCTAATTAAAAAAAGAAAAACAGAACTTGAGAGGAGGGCTACTGGAAATAGTGGGTATGGATGTCACAGATGAGAAGCTGGTTTCCTTCGATTGATGAGGTTATTCGTGAACGCATTAGCGCAGAGAATACCTCGTGAGCACGACAGGCTTTAGAGAACGATGTCTGATTGAAATAACTTTCAGGTTTCGCAAACGCTATATTACAAGTGCGAGCAAAAAAAAAGAAAAGAAACAGAAAGTGGGCCAGTATAACGTTATTTGTTTTGGTCCCAGATAACCTTTGGCGGTAGTTCCTGCAATATGGTGAATGACTAGCGGCGTCTTCTGTACGGAGTATTCTTTTATGTCTGCCTATCTATTCTCCTATACCGCTGTCCCGACCACAATAGGGGTAACCGTTACAAGTGAACCGAACAACGAACGTGAATCGGGCCGTGCGCACGGGCTTTGTATACATATATGTCTGCGTTTGGCCGCCAGAGGCTGTGGAAGGGCAACCGCTTGGCCGACCGTGTTCGGTTGCCGTTCGTCGGATGAACGGATTATGGTCGGGTGTTCGTTTCGGCAGAAGAGAATTCGTGAGAAAACACTGGCACGTTTCGCGACGCTTACCCGGAATTCGGTTTGCGTGGGGTCTCTCGTCCGGAAATAGGAAGCCGAAGGGAGGCATGCGCGTGGCGGGGTCATTAGCTGACGGACAAAGAGCGATAAGACGAAGGTGTATAACCGCACGCATGCAGGAGCGATGGGGAACAGATCTTCCATCCAGGCTGTTGTAGAAGCGTCGTCGTCTTTTTAGGAAGCAGTTTTGTTGGGCGGGAAGTGCCCCTTGTTCGCTGTGCTTCGTGATGTGCACCCTCGGACAGTGGGAGCTGGAATAACCGCGTGTGGAATGGTAGTTCGGATGTTGTAGCGGTACCTGGGAAGTCCTTCGAACTCTCCGAGCCAGTTGGAAAGAGATCGTATACGCTCGAGTCGGCCTATGGGAACCAGCACACTGCCCTTTGACGCGTCGCTCCGGGGTTTGGGGTGGGATTGTTTTAGCTGACATTGTTCGAGAGCGTACGGGAGTGCTCCAAAATGTTCGTCCTATTGTGATCGTGACGTTAGGCGCGCTGACGTAACCATCGCAGGAGTCGTGCCCAGGCGCAACTCAGTGGGTCGGGCTGTACTGTATACACCTGTTTTTCGGCACAACCACTCGTGTAAAGAAAATACTTAAACACTTTCGTAAAGCCACGCGCTTTCTTTTAGGCCTCATACGGTATACATAATTCCCACAGGAATAAAGTATTACATATGGATAGCCAGACGACAGTTGTCCATTCGGCGGACCTGGAAGGCGACCACATACCTTAGAACTACAAAATTCTTAAAGGGAAGCTGAAGCGGTTTTGTATTTGAGTAAAAAAAAAAAAAAACACTTCAATCGTCTTTATTTGGCCTCCAAGATCGAAAATGTAAACTTTATTTATTTTTTTTTTTTTTTTGAACACGGAGGTTGCAGAAAATTATGTTCAAAGTACCGCTGAGGCCCGTCCTTCCCGAGTCTGTTACATCATAAAAGGAGTTTTCGGAATTTCCGCTCTTGCGCATCTTGAGCGCCTATCAAAGCTAAAAGCTTGCGATTGCACGCGCTGCCCGCGCGAGCGACATGCGCTTGACAGCCGAAATAGCCTTATATGACTTAACGAGTAGTCGGAGGTTTTTTGTCTTTTCTCGCGTTTAGTTACATCTTCGGGGAAAACGAACGTCATATTTAGAATCACGAGGATAAAAATACTCTAAAATTAACCTCTTTTTTTTTTTTCTCCCAAGAACTTCGTTAGCTTCTTTTTAACAGCACGCGATTGTTATAAAACTTACATCTTACGGGAACGCCACAGATCAAGTCTAGGTTTAAAATATGACTTGACCAAATGTCCGGGCTGGATTCAGGCTAAATCGACACCCGATCCAATTTTTTTTATTTTTTTATACGATGTTGCAGAGGAACTTACTTATTCTCCAAGGTCGGTCTGCTTTGCACGGAGACACCTGCAAGCTCCATATATGAAAGCAGTGAACTGCTACACACCCCCTACGGCAATCATTTTCTTTATTGCAAAAAACAAAACAAAAGTACATCAATGCAAAGAACAAGTTTAACGTCGGGTTCCGCGGGAACGATAGTCGTCGGGACTCGGGGCGGACTAACGAGCTTGTTCTCGGAAGGGGCTTTATCCAGAATCTCTGGCGAGCGCGCTTCGGGTCAAGATGGCGTAATGCGAGGTACGGGGCGGCGGCGACTGTCGTCGTAGGGCCGGGAGTCGGTGCGGAGGCCCCATTAGCGCGCTGTCGTCGCCGATGGCCTTTCCCGTATACCTCGGAGCACGCCTATACTCCGTTTGGTCTGACGGTGGACCAAAGGGGACACCACGGGCCATCGAGCCGCCTGGCTGACTCCGAGACAAAGCGCCGGCCTACGGATCCCCGGGTGGGGAGGTGGGTTCGAATCCCGGCGGCCGCGGGGCACGCAATCTGACCGAGGCTTATTGCGGAGAAGGCGCAGTGTAACCGAGCTTTCGGTTGCTCGTCAAAAGATCCCCATGGTGGTCTATTTGGGGAGGAGGAGCGATCGTTACGCCCCAAGCGGTTAACTTTAGAACTACACGGATGGGGACAACAAATACAATTACCCAGCGCTCGGCGTCAGCGTTCGGCTGGAGTTCGTGTTCTCCGGTGAGGGGAAGGAGGGGCTCTTTTGTTTCCACTCCGGCATGCATGGTCCCAGCTCAGCACAAAAGCCGAAGTGGGTCAAGCTCGCATTCTCTGAGGATAGATCCGGCACTTAACGCGATTGTTAGTATTTTTTACATTACACTGTGCCCCGCGCTTTATTGTAGAAGATGACATGGACATGCCCATAAGGCCTCTGGGCATGTGCACAGGCCTTGTGATGAGTAAACACCGAGTATGGGGACAACAATCCCCAGTTTTTCGCTGGGTCGTGCCAGATGACCGCCCTTCGTCGGTGTGGCACGTCGAACCCTCAAATTAAACTAGGAACTGTCGAAACTAATCCAGTGCCGAGTGAGCGTCACGTGACCTCAAGGGGAGAGAGCAGCAACTCGCGGGGCCCGTAGTCAAGTGTTACATGTCAGAGCAGTACGAAAAAATAAGAAAAAAATACTATACTACTGAATATGCATTTTTGTTAAAAAATATATATTTATTTTTTCATGTACTTTCAATATCTAAAGTATATTTATAGGGTGCTTCGGATTTTAGCGGCGCGGTCCGCGTGTCGACCCTGTCTGGCGACCGTGGTGCACATACTAATGATAAACTATTTGTAAACTACCAAAAAAGTATACTTTCAATAAATATTCAAAACTGTTTAAAAAAAAAAAGAAGCTTGGTATACTTTTAGTGTGTTAATTTTTACCGTGGGTATGGCTGGAATGGCTCGTATGTTACCGCTTTGGTCCGACGTAAGGTGATGCGCAGTGTAGTTGTGCTCTCTTGGAGTGCACACGTCGCGGCGGTTGGTCGACAATCGATGGGCCGGGGGAATCGGAGAACCTCGAGTGTCTCTGCGTGCGGAGACATTTCTTCGGGACCGGTTGAAGCTTCCGCGAGGCTCGTGTGTCGGCATCGGAGTACGCGGTCTCGAGGGAGCGTGAGGAGGGAGTCAGTGGCCGCATCCGTGTTGCTGCGCTGCGTGTAGCGTTACGGCAGAGCGGTCCGATCGGTGTCGTTCCTTGGGTGTCGGCTCGAGTGTAGAGGGCTGCGCGGAACGCGTCAACACGTTTCGAACGGGTGCACCCACCTGATGTCGGCGCATTCGACGAGACGGACGTTCGTATACGTATTGATACGAACGTTAATGCGTTCGTATCGATCGATGAGGGCGTTGACACGTTGAAAAACGCAGTGACGATAGGTCTTTATTACGTTTCACCATCCCCTTCGAGACATTTTCAGTTATATAAGCCTTACTACATTGCGTATGGTGTACTGTACTGCGCCCGTCCGCAGTGCAGTGTACAACATGATGTTGGCGAACCTGTCGGTGAGCACACGTTCGTTGTATGCGTAACCAATTCACCAATACTTTTTTTTACATCTTTGAACATTTTGCCGGGTAGTTCGACGCTGACGCGAGATGTTGGGATAAGCACATAACCACCAACGCGTCGATTGTCTGCAACATGGAAAGCGCGAATCGCTATGCTGCACCGGTGTAGGGCGCGCGAATGTGGCCTTCAGAGCTCCCTTCCCGAATGTCGTGAGCGCGTTCTTGTGACAGCTGTCGTCGGTGTGTCCGCGGCCCAACTCCCCTTCCGTGGAACTCTCCGGTCACCCGGGGTTAACCGCCTCGAGGCGTGCTCCCTCCCCTGCGGACGTTTGAGGCTCCCTCCTCCTCCTCCTGATCTCATTCACGCGTATCGTGCCACTACTTTCTTTCTCCTGGGGGCCCTTCACGGGCGCGCCACTCCTGGCAAGAAGAGGAGCGTCCGGTTTATTTATGGACACCCCCGCCCTGCTTGCTGCCGCCTGCTGACGACGCAAATCGCGACGGCCTCTTTTTTGCTGGAGCGGGGATTACGTTCGGCTTCGATCGATGGGCCACTTCCACGAAAGAGAACGGCGAAGAGGAGAGCACAAGAGCGATGGTTGAGCGAGCGAGAGAGAGAGAGAGCGACCGGGATGATGACGTCACTTTGCGGCCCATCAGTAAATCTTGTCTTTCTTCCTTTTCTTTTTTTTTTTTCACTTTGCAAGTTGGCGTAGGTTGGACGTTGCCGCCCGGCCGAAATGTTGTTGCCGGGGGTCGAGAGGGGACGGCTCGACCTGACCTTGACAAGAGGCAATTTGGTCTTCACTTCGCGTCCGATCACTGCACCGTCTCCTCTCTACCAGCACACTACTACCGAAAAAAAAAAAAGCTTTTTAATACAGGAAGTTGTTTGTCCTGCCGAAGCAGCCCACTTTTTATTTCTCTCCATATTTTCTTTATTCGTGTAGCGTAGAGATCCCCGATTCAAACGGGGCGCCGTCCCTACCGCGGACCTGCCTATACCTTGTTCACCGCTAAGCTGACAGTGCAGTGGAAGATACTCGCTCGCCGGACACCGCCTCCCTTTCATCGCGTGACCCCAGTCTCTGAGCGTGTGTACAAGCGGAAGCGTGATCACGTGGTGAAAACTACTCTACGTATGACTGGTGCACCGAGAACGCGCCTTCCACCGCACTGTCAGTTGAGGGCTGAACGAAGTCAAGGCGTGTACTTTTGCATCGCCTCCGCTCTTTCCACTTCGGGTACTTCCCTTTATGTTTGTCGTGACTCGGATGTTCCGCACGCTGCTGCTCGCGGCGTGAACTTCGACCGCCGCCGTGCCGCGCCAAATGGTGCGAACACCGGTGCCGCTTATATTGTCCGCCGTGCCTTCGTCGTCGTGTGGTGGATCGCATTTCCGAACATTGGAGCCGATTGTCGGGGACCGATCAGGCGTAGAGCGCTCGCATCGCGAGCGTGCTCGAAGCGCCGTGTGTGACACGATCTGCGTACGGTACGCGCAAATCGCCATCGCGGTTTAGGTGTACGAACAATGAGCCTACAACAGTTGCCAAAAAGTTTCTGTTTTTTTGTTTTTTTTTTGTTTGCGTACATTTGGGGAGGTGTTACAATGGCCGCCCCGCTGCACCACCTGTATCACGAAGCTAGTGGTGCTGGATGCCTATAGGTTAACTTTCTGTTCTCCCGTCATACGTAGAATGCGAGCTCAAGCTCCACAAACTCTTCCTTTCTCTCCATGGTTATTACGGTTTGGTTCTGGTGCGGTAGCACTCTTAACGTGTAGCTCACTATAGTCACTGACAGAGCGAAAACGGCAGGCTGTCTCTTTCGAACGGCCGACCTCTCCAGCACGCTCCGGTTGCCTTCCGCCGTGCTTCGGCTTCGCGTGCACGCCCGAAGCTCACGAGACGCCGAAGCGTTATCGAAGGCTGCTGCCTATCCTTCCATCTCCCCGCCGTTCTTATCCTGTCAGTGACTACTGTTTCATTTGCCCATTGGTCTTTTGTAAATAATGTTGTTGACGACATTTCATCATAGTTAACGGTGACGTATCGGAGCCCCGGATGCTTTAGATTCGGGGGTCTGTCTGCCCTGGGTATTATGCTTTGTCCGCGCCTCCCCGGCGCCGTCCGGTTCTTTTTCTAACGCGTGCCTCTTTGGTGCCGCGTGCTTCGCAGAAACCGGACCTCCCGGTGGCCATCAAGAGCATCACCAAAAAGAACCTGGCAAAGTCTCAGAATCTCCTCGGCAAGGAAATAAAAATTCTCAAGGTAAGCTCCATCCGCCGCCTGCTCGCGTTGCACAGCGCACCGTCCCTCCTCCTTTGCAACTGATTGCTGCATGAACTTATTTTTTTTTTCACCCACTCCGCCTTTTAAATGCTGATCAGCAGCGTAGCAACAGCTCCTCGTCAGGTGACACCTATGACCTGCGCCCAACAATCTGCGTTGTCTTTGCGTAGTTGCGAAAGAAAGAAACAAAAAACAGCTACATGGTAACAGCAGCGTGGCATTGTTGACAGCACACCGCAGCTCGTTAACGTGCGCGAGCAAGCACCTGTCTGTTTGAGGGTTAGCTGCTTGCATCACCGAACTACCGCTGCACGTACCCTTCTCACGCACTCTGCATGTCTGCAAGAAACGATTCAGACCGAAGGGTTGCTTCTGGAAAGCGTGAGCCGACTGTCCTCGCCAAGATTTGTATTAGACGCGAGTTTGGCTGCCGTTTTTAAAATGACGAGACGGAGAAGTGCGACGTGTAGCTGCGTAACTGACGTTCGTAGTCGGCTATTCTGTTCACAACCTACTTTCGGAATTCCCGCAACAGTGGGGAAGCCAGGTCAGCTTGCTATACATTCGGCAACTTTTATGACGCGCCAGCACTGTGATGCGACAGCGTACGAAAGTGTTTGTGTTTTACGCCGTTCGATCGACTTGCTGAATCAATCAAGTTCGCGAGCAGAACTAGTGGACGCTTTCCGAAAGTCAGCCTCTACCCACCCTGGGCAGAGCCAAACCCGACGCTTTAATGGCGGCACCACACACCCCAGAAGAGGTGAACGTCTTCGAAAGCATTGAGTGAAAGCTGAAAAAGATGTCGGTCCTTTTACGTTACCTTCGATTCACGAAGTGAGGGTGCTTGATTTAGGCGAGCATGGTCTCGTATCACCACCACCATTAGAGCGGCAATATTGGAACTTTTGGAGCCGCCACAAGGTGGCTCAGACTTTTGAAAAGGGTCCATTAAAACACTAGATCGGCTGCGACGTGTCACTTGTGCGCCACAAAAAAAAAGTAATAAAAAGTGAAAGAAAATTACGTGTTCGACGGATAAATACGTTCTCTCGCACCTATGGTATGCAACCTGCTACTGGTTTCTCCACATGGCGTGGGTATTCTCACTTGACTGTGGCATTGTGTAAACAATGGACCTTCTTCAGGGCCTAAGTATTTTCTTTTCGCGGGCGTCATTTAGCTTAGACATAATATCTGAAAGTTGAATCCTGTTTCTGAAAGTTATACCGCGGTTATTATAAAGAAGCTGCACTCGGTGCAACGCAAGAAAGCGTGACTATGATATAGTTATGTGATTCATTGTGTTGGAGCTTGATTCTTTTGAAGCGGATTACCCGGCGTGGTTGAGCCAGTTGATTACCTGTCAGGTCCATTGGGCAATTGCTCCTTTCGCTTCGAACAAAAGCATACAGAGCGCAACGCAGTTGACCCGAATGCTGAATCTCTGGTTTCTCGCGCTTGTTCCCCTAGAGCAGCTGGACAGGAAAGATCGGGACGCCCGCTGTATGAGAAACGTTACACAGTAAACTCAGAGCCGTTTATACTGAGAGAGTTTGGCCAATGGGCGGAGCTTGTTGCCCGCTAGAACTAGCGGATTTCGCGATAACACAAAATGGCGTTACTTCTTTCTCTTGTTTATTCCTGAGAAATCGCATAGAGTTCCTATGAGTCAGAGCCACAAAATGGCGGACGAAATTAGTCATCCCCCGGTTGTCAGACTACGCTGCTGTGGTTGCCTGACTGTCAAAATATCCTTAAAAAGGCCAAACTCTCTCAGTATAAACGGCTCTGAGTAAACTCAGTCCCTGCGTCCCGTCGCAACTTGGTCGACCTCTATCGGCAAAAAGTGAAAGCTACTAAAAAGAAAGAAAAGAAGGAAAAAAAAGGGGGGGGGGTGAGGTGACCAACTGAAGGGGTATGGACTAGAGGGAACCATGGTTAAGTTTCTAGAACGGGCTTATACGGAGAATAGGGTCGTTATAGCATGGGAAGCCGAAACTACAAGACCATTAGCAATAAAAAGAGGTCTTAGACAGTGAGATGGAAAAAAGGTTAGAGCGGTGCAACCTAGGTTTTGACCTGACCCAATGGAGGAAGGAAATAAAGTAAATCAAGTATGGCCAGGGTTAATGTATGCAGACGACATTGTACTCGTATCAGAAAGTCGTGAGACAATACAGGAAATGATTAGGATTTGCAGCAGGGAAGGGGACAATGTAGGACCAAAATTTAGTAGGGACAAGTCGGGTATAATAGTTTTCATCGACGAGAAGGGGGAACCCCCGGAGATACAGGACACATTGATAGAACACGTGGAAAAGTACAAATATCTGGGAGTGTGGTTAAGTGGAGGAAGACGGTATCTAAAAGACCATGAAGATATTGTTAATAAAGAAGGGGAAACGAGATTCAGCTATCATGAAACACAGTGCATTATGGAACTATAATATACATGAAGTCGTTAGGGGTGTGTGGAAGGGAGTCATGGTGCCAGGACTGTCATTTGGGAATGCGGTATTGTGTATGAGGTCAGAAATCCAGGCAGGTTTAGAGATACAGCAAAGGGATGTGGGTAGGTTGGCATTGGGGGCACATGGGAATACACCAAATGAGGGAGTACAGGGGGATATGGGTTGGGCATCTTTCGAGAGTAGAGAAGCGATCAGTAAAGTCAAATTTGAACAAAGACTAGCTGAAATGAGGATACGCGATGGGCAGCGAAATTGTGCAAGTATCTACGAGGGGTGATCAAAAAGTTCCGGGACTGATTTTGTAGCGTAGAAAGTGAGGGCAGTACAGTGATGCGCGCGCACCAATCAAAGGAAAGAACCTTCGGGTCTCATAATACCAAAGCGCGTCCCTCTGTGAACGTTTGGAGCTGAGCTACACTAGTTTGTTTGACCACATGCACGAGCATGATGGCGATCTTTCCCTAGACTGCAAACCAAAGCGAGAACGAACATCAATTTTACGCCGAGCTCAGCAAATATAAAACAGAGACCTCTAACATGATTTAGAAGGCTTATGTAAAAAAAAAGGTGAGGTGTGCGAGGTGTTTTGAGTGGCACTCGCGCCTCAAGAATGGCAGAACGTCACCGAAGTCAAGGAGAGGTCGGATAAAGTCGCCCTATCGCTCTTCGTCTTCCAGCGATGTTCTACCGTTCCTGAAGCGCGAGTGCCACTTAAAAAACTTCGCGAAATTCACTGTTTTTACACAAGCCTGCTGAATCATATCGAAGGTCTTTGTTTTATATTTGTCGAGTTTGACGCAAAATTGATGTTCGCTCTCGCTCTGGTTTGTAGTCTATCGGTAAAATCGCCATTGTGCCCATGCACATGAGGCGGCAGCTCCAAATGTTCACAGAGCGGCGCCCTTTGGTATAACGAGACACGAAGGTCCCTTCCTTCGACTGCTGAGCGCGCATCACTGTGCTGCCCTTTCTTTTTACGGTACAAAATCAGTCCCGGAACTTTCTGATCACACCTCGTATATATGAAAAGTCTGAACACTAAGTGGACAAACCGAAGCCGCAAGCTGAGATCTAAATACATTCAACGAGATGGGGCCGATCAGAGTGTATATCAGTAGAAAAGGGAGTAAAGGGAACAGAGAGGAAATTGTGGAAAGAGAAAATGCAGGGGAATTCAGCTTTAACAATATACAGGGCACAAAAACAAGAAATAAAGAAGGAACAGTTGTATGATAATTCATTGGGGAGCTCATTACTGTTTGAAGCTAGAACAGGGGTGCTAAGAACGAAAATGTATAGGGCTAGATTCCAGGAAATTGACACTCTATGCAACATATGCGACCACGAAAGGGAAACGATAGAACACGTAATTTTAAGGTGCACGGGGCTTCGTCCCACCCTCTTGGTGGGGATGACTACGGATTTGGAGGGGGCACTGGGATTTGTTGACATGGATGGACGAATGGATAGGGAAAGAATTGCGGTAACGAAGAGGAGATTGGAAGATTGGTAGAAAAAATCTAGGAAGGGGTAAAAATATAATGCAGATAAAAATAAGCATTGGAATTACTTTAAAAAAAAGGGGGGGGGGTGTTATAACAAAATTTATACCAATTAAAAAAAAAGAAAAAAAAAGGGATGACGAAATGTTAGGCTAGGCGGCGCAAGCTGCCGCCCGTTACAAAGGGTATAGCCATTACCATCCATCCGGTGTACACGGGTCCCGCTTGGACGCACGACGTCCCATACACAGGGTGTTTAATTTTAATTCAAACGGATTATAAAAAAAAAAGGGGGGGGGTAGACGAGTGCCGTCTTCACGATGCATTTATCAAGCTTGGCGAACATTAGATTGGGGGAGAGGGGGTAATTGTCATGGTAAGTTGTCTAATTAACTAAAGTCTGGTAATTAACCTTATAGTTATACGCGGAGGACACGACCGAGAAAGACGAAAGCGAGGACGTACCGAACTTGTGTTGCGTCCCTGCCGCGAAACGTCAACACCGCACTGTGGCATCGTGGACCAAGAGTGACAGCGGCGCTACCGGGGAAAAATCGTGTGCCGATGTCTACAGAGGGAAACAGAACACTGTGATGGGCTTACGAAGCGCCACTAGCTTTACTAACCCGAAAGCATGACACAAGCATGGTCCTGCTCGAGGAGGCATCGACGTAGAAGCGACGGGGTCCTGGGCTCGCGGAGTGGATGTTGGGCCTTCCACGAGCACTTCAGCACGCCACGTACAGCACTTCAGTACGCCACAGCCGCACGAAAGACCGTCCCGGGTGGAAGGTTGATTGGGCGGTGCAAAAAAGATCGTGGCGTGTTAGACGAGTTATGACGCAAGCCTCTTGACACGGACGTTGAGGAGTACCGGAACCTGCGGCTCCACGGCCGGACAAAGTTCCTGCAGCTTCTTTCACGCCTGGAACCAGCGAACGTACAAAAGAATGATACGCGCCATCTTCGTTTCGTTCGTCCGAAAACAAAGAAAACGTTGTACAGTTTCCAGACGAACAAGGCGCGGATCGCAGAAATCAGTGACGTGAGGTCACGTGGTACATGGTCCGCGGGCGCAAATCGTGATTCGGACCGTCGTGTGAATCGGGGGCCGTCAGTAGAGTGACGTAATGGTCTCTGTCACGTCGTCACTCGTGCCGTCGGCGCACCCACCAAGAGCACGCTGCCGAGATAGTGACGACACGATTGAAACTACTACGTCACTCTTCCGAACGTCATTGTGGGCAGGGCTTGCGGCGTTCTTTCTGCGCGCAATTTTTGGTCTAAAAAAGAAAGCGCGAAAATTGATCGAGTAATATCTCGAGAACTATTACATTTTCGCAAATTCTTGCATTTGGTCTGGCTTTTAATAGTGATTGCCGTCAATTCCGCAATTGGAATATGATCCCTAAAACCAATAATAAAGAAAAGTTAATTAACGGATTTTAATTAATTGGCCAACTTACCATGACAATTATCCGTTCATCTAATGTCCGTCGATTCTGAGAAATACACTGTGAAAAAGGCACTCCTACCTATCACCCTCTTTTTTTTTTATCTGAATTAAAATATTTACTTTGTATAGCCCTGCCCCTTTGGGGAGTTTTACGATGTCCCTAAATCGGGGACTCATAGTACACGCCCCGGACTCATGTGGCTCCCCTTAGCAAGGGTGCTGTTTAATTCCTAATGTTACGCCCGAGAACTCGAGTAACCGTCTTAGTTAGGGGTGTTGGCTGACTGCGAAGCCGCGAATCAATCGGAGCGGAAAAGCTATGCACGTGAGAGCTTTCCACCCATGAATGCTCTCCTACAATACGGTATCACGTGCCTCGACCTGACGCCTCGATTGGTTCGCCGCGGCCGTAGCTTTTACCGTTTGACAAGTTGCGCTAAAAGCCTAAAACGGAGTATAGTGTTTGGTCGTCCTTGGCGGCTTTCCACCTCGTAATTAGGGGACGTTGACGCTGGGAGCGGCACTTGTTGCGAGTCTTTAGCCTTTGGCACATAATTACTGCTACCGGCCTCGTATATAATGCGACACGCTGGTTTTAGCGTAATTTTTCCTCGGACGGTATACGATCGATTGATACAATCTTTCGACACCGTCGTGACGCAGCCGTGACACGTTTCAAAGTGACGTGCGGATTCGACCGCACGCGTCCGAGGTTTTCGTTCTTACATACGGGATGTCGCGGATCTTCGTCGAACTTGAGAGGTTTCGCCGAGGTTAGACTTGAACAGGTGTTGTCCAACTCCCACGCCAAAATTTCAAATTTTCGAACAAACTTACAGAACAGTACGTATTAAATTATGCCAATGTTTACATACTGTAATGCTTTATTTGGTACCGGTGTGTTTTGACAGTTCACTGAGGCTTCGGGAGGACGCCGTGACGACGGCGACGCTCACGTTAAAGCGCCGTTCACACGTTTGCAACCGAGTAGGACGGCGAGAGACAAGACCGGTTTTTAACCTCTTACGATGTCTTAGGACCAGCTCCGCAGCAGTGCACCCGGTCCCAAGACGTCACGAGGGGCTTAAAAATGCTCTTGTCTCTCTCGGTCGTTCTCGGTTTCAAGTGTGTGAACGAGCCTTAACTCGGGACAACTCTATCAAGATGCTAAACACACCAGTCGTAGACGCATCGAGCGCACCGTAGCACCAAGGTCGAACTTTTGTCGAGCTTTGGGTTTGAAATCGGGAGAAGTCGAACCTCTGGTCGAATCGAACGTCGGCAGGTTCGTGCACGTCCCTGTCTCCAACATTTCGCGTGTAGGCGCCAGCCGAACGTCGAGCTGACACGTGCCGTCTCGTCTACACTGTTGGCCTTTCTGATCTTGGAAACTGTGTCTCGTTGCAGGAACTGGCGGAGCTGCATCACGAAAATGTGGTCGCCCTGTTGGATTGCAAGGTGAGTGGGCAGCCGTGGGTGTTTTGTTTTCTGGCGTGGCCCAGGGTTGGAATCCGCAATCGCCCTGTAAAAGGGGCTTAGCTAACGGTATCTATAGTCCTCGGTGCGGCTAACAAGTGCCTCTCGCGAGGCAATATGAAACACCACTCAGAAGCGCACCATCGTGGTGTTCGCTAGGTTTCTTTACTTGTTCTATCGTAGCTGAACCAATCTTAAACAAGACAGACCCAGTGAGTTGCGCTTTTATACCGCTTGATTGGTCCCATTAACTCGTAGCGTCGGCTGCGTTGGGACTAAATTGAAACGAAGTACAGGTCTCGTGCGCGAGAGGGAAGGATCCTATTCAGTTGACATTTCTCAACTAATAAGTTGGCTGCCACATGTGCGAGAATAGTGGTTTGACAGTTACAGTTGCGAAATTGACTAAAGCGCGTTTTTAGACGTTCGATTTTGTACTCGTAGCACGTTCCAGATCATATAACCCAGACTTTACTAACCGAGTCGTCGTCCGAAAAAAAAATGAAAAAATATATATATTTATTGCTTTACGAATGTACGAACCGACTGTAGCGGACGCGGGAGAAAAGAGAAAATGCGCTTGCGGTGACCTCACGAACTCTCCTGCACTCTCGGCTACTTTCCGTGAAAACAAATTTGTCTGCGGTCTAGGCTCCCTAGTTGAGCGCCTCGCTTGTCTCTTGAGGCAATCGCCGTGATTGGGTCGGAAAAGCCATTCGGTATTGTTTTTGTTCTGGCTTCGGGGGCCCGTTTGCGTTGCTGACGGCATCCCGTCTCTGTCGTTTCAGGAAACAACGCACCACGTCCACCTCGTGATGGAGGTAAGCTTGCATTTCTTTTGTGTCTGTCGGTCACACAAATAAACCCTACCCTCTGCTAAAAAAAAAAAAAAAAAAAAAGGGGGGGGGGGGAGGGGGAGTTCTATGCCGCTGTTTCGGCAACTGTTTCCTGGATAGATTCCGCATATATATATATATATATATATATATATATATATATATATATATATATATATATATATATATATATATATATATATATAAAAGAAAATGCTGTGGTTACGAGATATTTTTGCCCCGAACGATCGTGCAAGGGCGACCTTCAATGTCATCTGCAACGTACGTGTGCGTTTGTCAAACTATAAATTAGTTTTGTATATTTGTTTTTTCGGCGTTTGACGTTCCCATACCCCCGCGGCAGTGCACGAACGTTGCGTATGCTAGGCAACAAGCAGTGCGCTCTCGCGATCGTTTTGTTTCGCAAAAGTACACGTAACACCAGAACCACCGTCCGCATTTTTCTTGGTGGTGCGTTTTTTTTTTTTTGGTTCGTTCGTTCTATTTGCAGCGCGGATGCGAGCGATACACCGCTCGACCCCACACGCTGACAAGGCGATGGAAGCTACGTGCTGGTTGGACCAGTCATACGACGATTTTTCGTCAGGTGATGACGCTTCTGCGTCGTATACCCACGCGCAGAGAGCGAGGTCGGGCGATGAAATGCAGCCGATGGTTGGTCTCTCGAGCGCGTAGCCCCCGACCGCGGTGTCGGCGTAAATGGACGTACAGTCGCTGTGCCTGTGTGGGTACCTCTACTGGCGCGCCTCCTTTCTCCTTGGATCCGTAATAGTGCCCTTTTCGAAGAGCTAACGAAGCAACACCGGCGGCCGCCATATTCTGGGCATCGCTTCCTGCGCGAAGCGCTCCATTGGATACGAGTTCACGTCGAGTGCTGACGTGGCACTCGCGTAAAATATTTTTTTTTTACTTGAACATGCCTCGAACGATAACACAGCACTCGTACCCAATGCATACTCAAATGTGCGTGCCCAGAAAATCCTCAAAATCATTTCTCAAGGGGGCGCACTTTTTTTTTTAAATCCTATTTAATGAAATAACAAAAAAAAAAAGGTTTTTAGGCATTCTATTTTGGAACAGGAGGTCGACTAATCTGCGAAGGACAAAGAACACATGGAACCGAAGTGAAAAGCAATGCGCTGCTGCTGCGATTGCCCAGGTGTTTGCTAGCGGATTGAAAAGGAGGACGTTCGCCGACCCATGCACTACTCGAACGTCTCGTCAGAAGGGTCGCGGAGTTGCAACACCTGGCCGCTGTGTCAGGCCCGCATACCGCCGCGCGCTCGGTCCTCGATCGACAGTGTTTTTTCTCCCATAGACGCGTGCCGCGACTTCGCGACGATCCCGCCACCGATGGGATATCGTGCCGCGAGAGCGTACAATAATGACAACGGAATGAAAGTCCATACATTCCAGAGGAGATTCGACTGACGCACCCCGTAGCGGCCAAGTTGAGAACTACACATGCGAGGACGATAACGACACCAATTATTTGTTCGTGTTTGTGACGCGGGCGCTTGGCCGACGTAGCCGAACACTGACGCGGTACTCGTGTTTACAAACTGCCCCGCACTCGATCGAGGTAGATGACGTAAAGAATCCAAATCAGTGGCCTTGTGTATGGGGAAAACACTAAGCTCAGTGGAAAACAAGCTGGGCAAAGCGCCTCCCTAGTTCGGTCTCCTCGTCAGTCGCGAAGCCATATATATATTTTTTTTCTTTGTCTCGAAGCTTGATTTTGCCGCCGTTTGTTTCTCGGTATGTTCCTGCGCGTCGCCGCCTTCCCGCAAACTGTGTGTGTGTGTTTGTGTCGTAAGAAAAGTTGCCGTGGTCGAGGTGAACGTGGTGGTGCTCCATTCGTGCGGAGAACTTGTCTGTCGTGCGCGCGCTCGAGTGCTGCAAAATGTAACGACTCGACGATTGAATCGGAGCTGCGAAGTAACTGATTAGAATTATTTGGGTTACTGTCACCGGCTGCAGTTTCAGTCGCGATGAAATGTCGGTGATTGTATCTTAGTTGCATTTTTCGAGTGACTTGTAACTTGCGTTGAAGTCAATCACGGCAACTTACGGAGGCAGCTCAGCGAATGACGACGCCGAAACATATGTTTAGACGAAAAACCGCCGTCTGAGTTGTGACATTAAGAAATGCAAGCGTGACGTTTTGCATTTCTTAATGTCACAACTCAGACGGCGGTTTTTGGTCTAAACATATGTTTCGGCGTCGTCATTCGCTGAGCTGCCTCCGTAAGTTGCCGTGATTGGCTCTCCGAGTGTTGAGCGGGAAAGTAGACTCACGGGCTTTTTTTTAGATGTGTAGACAACGTATCATGCTTTCCCTGCCTCGAACTGTCTGTGGTGAGAGCAGCGCTGAACCAAGACGGCGCTGTGCTAAAATCTTTCTCTTCCCCTTGGAAACTAAATCATGGTTCAAAATTCAAATTCAGAAATGTTATTTAGACAAATGTCTAGAATAAATGGATGGGGCAAAGTGCCTCTAGTGCCGTGATAAAAGGCCCCATCCTTCTTTGGCAGTGGCAGTCCTCGACGTCTCCTAGAATCTAAATTAAGAAGAAAAGTAATTAGAACGTGACCCGTTCATTTTTGTGAGTAACTTTAACTAAAACTAGCTACAGGTCTAGCAATGTAACTGTATTCGTAACCTCATTACGCCCGAGCTCCGGAAACTAGATTTTGCAGCTCTGGGTTCGCTTGGTTTTCGGCCATGCTTCCGGCACGTTACAATGCTCGATTGTGACGTAGCGCGGGTGGGCGGGACGTCACGTGCTCTGCGGTGGACGACGACGACGACGATCTGGCCAGTTGGTCGTCGGCAAATGGCGCTGCCGCCAAGGCCGCTATGGGAAGTGCGCGAGCTGGATTCGTCTGCGCGTGGGGGTCTCTGTCGGCGGAGGAATTGAAGGTCGCCGCTTGCGAAACCTGGAAACTTTGCGGCGGCGCTCGTCACGTGACAGGCGAGCTGCAGCGGCAGACAGCGTGCCGTCTGGATCGGAGGAGAGGCGGAGTGGGAGACAGGCGCTGGCTGTTGCCGGGCTGCTAGATCGGAGCGAGCGCGCTCGTGAAAGAGGAGGAAATGTGGGACACGCCGATTCTGCGAAGCGTATTTTGTAACAACTGTTGCGTGTGGAACTGTATGTGCTCTGTTTCGTTGTAAAGCCGACGCTGCGACCCAAATGGAGCCAGTCATGTAGAGCCAAAGGTGCACCGCTATGGCGCTCGTCTGCTTTGTGCGTTTGACCGGCTGAACCAATCACGAGCAGTAAATACAACGTGATTCTGCGCTTTTTTTTTCAGTGCGTGATTGGTTGATCTAGTGACAGCGAACGCCCAAAGGAGTCCCGTGACGATGCACTTTTGGAGCTAGTTGATTTGCTCCATTTGGATTGTCTGGATTGGCTCCATTTGGATTTGGATCCACTGGCCGAAGTTCGAGGTCGAGAAAGCTTTGAACTCAAGTTCGACTGTCATACGCTTTTCGTGGCAAGGATGTTGAAAAAAAAAAAAGTGTTGGCGTCATCTAGCGCGGGATGGGTGCGGAGCGTTTATCGGCGAATTTTGCTCTCCCCGCATTAAGAAATGAATTACTAGATCACAGAAATGTTATGTATCTGCTTTTATACTGTGTAATATAAACAGACTATAGTACATAAATTCGTTTTTCCCAAACACTTAAAATATTTAACATTGTAACCAGACTTAAAAAGTCCGGCTACAATGTTCAAAAGCCGAACTTCGTCGAATTTTGCGAAAGCTTCGAAGGTTCGGTGAACCAGTTGAACCTCGGGGTTCGACGTCCTTAGTATGACAACGAGTATGTATACTAAAATGGGGGTAGCGTTATTACGAGCAACGACAGTTCGCCGACGCCCTTGATATGTCGACGCGTTACGTAGGAATCGACAGTAACTCCACGTTTCTCGGGAATAAGCATGCGCTCGAGCCTCACTAACTGGCGCTAATGAGCACGTTTGTAAAATTGAAGCGCCGAGAAACTGCTTTTGTTACGTCGCCATCATTTTTCATTTTTAGATTTTACAACGGTTGGGAAGGCAATGGTTCTCTAGTAGGAGAAGTTAAGGGGAAGATAATTCTCCGAAAATATTTCATTTGTTTTTCATTTTGCTCCGAAAGCATTGACTGTCCCATGGAGCGAACCGACGTCATCAGCTTTGAAACCACGCCAAACGTTGGCCAAACGGCACCTAAAATCCCCTTTCCCAAGTGAAGCGGATTTCTGATCGAATTATGCTCCCATTGGCTGGCGCGCGTCATCAAGGAAGGAGGCTCCCATCGGCTCTCGTGCGGCATAATTAAAAAAAAAAAAAGTTTACTAAAGCTTTTTTTTTTTTTATGCCGGCGCAGGGCACGCACTTGCGCGGCCGCCGGTAGGAGGAGAGAGACAGAGAGAGAGAGAGAGAGAGAGAAAACATCTTTATTGACCTTCAGTTCAGGGTGTCAAAGTGGTGTCCGCCCGTCCTGGCAGACTCCACGGTCACGGCCCCTCGATCCGCGAGCGGATCGAGGGGCCGTGCCACGGTGGTGGACGCACGGACGAGCTCAGCGCGGCGCGGCCACCCCCCACTACGCCGCAGACGTACAAAGGGACCAGAAGAACGACAGTTATGCTTTCGCATTCACAACTCATAAGAACAGCTTAAATGTCCTCAAACCCTTTTTTTTCTTGTTGCTTTAGAACTGCTGAGAACATAAAAGCGAACAAACCAAAACCAGCTAACTCTGTGTAGGTAAAACAAAAAATAAAGCACTACGATTTTTTTTCCCCTGTTGAGGTGTTGTTGCTACTGTCTCCTTTAGTTTGACGTGTTTTCGGTGTCTCGGTGGTCCCAAAAGTTACGTTACTCGCAGATTAACCTGCCAAATTTTTCGGAGATATCCCAGAAATAGCCGAATGTCGCATAATACTTCGTGCAAGGTATTTAAAACATCTCTGTGGAACACTGATAACGTGATACATGAGGGGATTCTGATACACTGATAACGTTAACACTGATAACGTGATAAATGAGGGGGTTCTCAATCATCCGTTAAGCTGACCCCCCCCCCCCCTTTCCCCCTTTTTCCGTCCCCGACTGCGGTAGTAAATCGTGCCAAGAAACTCCAGAAAAACAATATCGCACCTCCGCGACCAACACCAATGAGGTTCCATATATTGTATTTTCACGCTTGTGGTTTGAATATTTTTCTTTCCTAATCTCTTGGGTTGATTGTTTTCTATCCGGCTCAAAAATATTATGTTTAAAAAGAAGCTACGGAGCTTCTAGAAAAAAAAAAATGAGTTACAAGTGAATTGTAGTGTATTTTTACCCCGTGAACCCGAATACCCAAACCATTTGCTGCGCAAGTATAGTTAAACGCGAGGAAACGCGAAAGACAGTCGCTGTACGTGACGTCATCGACGGGTCTTTTGGCTGCCCAAGGCTAGGGAGGCGGGGCTTCAGCCCTATTTCGAAATTGCCCTTATGGCTTTCCGGCGCGTCGCATTGAAATACAATTATGATATCTGTTCTTTTAAAGGCCAAATGAACGCAATTCAAGCGTTGTTTTCTCAAATGTAGAAGTGCCTCATGTTTCCTTTAAAGGGGTACTGAAATGAAATTTTAGCGCCCATCTTTTTGCATAAATATGGGCTAGGGACAGGCACCACCTCGGAAATATCAATATCGCGCTGTAAAACACAGGAGAACTAGTTTTAAACCTAATTAAACGATTTCAAATTCACATCTGGTGGATGGTGGGAAGTTCTCGTGACATCACTTGTGGCATAGGAGCAGCGCCGTTCTGCGGAAATACGGCGTGCCGGCAGAATGAGCCTAGGCCTGAACGCGTTTGCAAAGCCTTGACGGAGAAAGCCAAAGCGTAGTTGGCCACAGTGAGCTCGTTCTCGTTGCGGCTCTTTACACGAAACGACGCGAGGACGCTTCTGGCACGGCCGGTATTAGTTGCTGCGAGTTGCGAGCCGACGTTAAAAACGACACGTTTGAACTACGAGAGTGTCAGCAAGAGCCACGCAAATACCTGTTCACACTTGGAGCGGACGCGCGCGTTTGATCGAAGTGCTGGATTCGCTCTGTTTTAGACCGCGTTTCGGTAAGCGCTTCGGGACCGATCTTTCACGATTGCAACTCGATACTGGCGTGACACTCGGCAAAGAAAGGTTGGACCGACATCGCGCAGATCCAACGAACTGCTATAGTTAGACAGTGACGTAGCGTCGTGTCAGAATAAAAATGGCATACTAATAACGAAGTGTACATACCGTGTTGCGAAGGTAATCCGTACAAGGAAATAGAATCAATGAGAGTCTCTTTTCGACGACAGCGTTCGTCCCCGCTGCCTCGGAAAACAAAGAGATCGAGATGACAAGGGGAAAAGATTGACCTCTGAAATTTAGTTCAGGGATCAAACTATTCATCCGGGAAGGGTCGGGAAGGGTCCACAAGGGTCGCGCGGGCATATTCCATTCAGCAGGCCAGCCGGTCGTGGGCAGACGGTCTTGGCCAAGGACCGCCGGAACAACGGGGCGTCGAGTCGGTGTTGCTGCTAGGCCTACTGTATTCTGCCGAGCTCGCTTGGTCGGTGGAATCGTGGCCGTTGTTGCTCTTCTCGGGTGTTTGTGGATCCAGCGTTCTTGTTTGTCGTGGTCTGTTTCAAGTACTCTATCCTTTTTTCTTGCTGGTTGAAGTCGGGACGCGCGAGAAGAGCACGTAGAAAAATAAATGTCCTTTGGTCGTCGCGACCATGTAACTGAGCGACGCTGTTGGCCATGCGGCTTTGATCGTAAAAAATGCGTAAGACGGCTTCGGAGCTGTCGTAGGACTCTGTCGTAACCTGCGCAAAAGTTACGACAATTTCGTTTCGAGAAGACGGGTTTTCTTTCAAATTTGTCGTACGCACTTTTTTCGTCGTAAGTTCGCTTTGAGAATCCGGCCTCCGAGCTGGTTTTGTCAGCGGTGCCGTAGTGCAGCGTGCGTGCAGCCCTTGCACATCTCAAACGGCCACGTTGTCACAGGTCGTAAATCGTCGACGCGCCACCAAGTGACAACGCTCGTAACCACAACATCCACGCCGTAGCCTTTCCCGTCTGGCACAAGTGACGTCACGAATGCGCCGAATATCCCAAGACGCATCGCGCTCTCCGATGGCTGATTTTCGAGCGCGCGCCCAATCGGGCCCCTCAGGGTGAAAAATATAGCCATCCGTTCAAAATGCAAACGCGCGATTATGATTTACGGATATCATTGATCATATTAAACCTATTTCTGACCATAATAGGTGTATTTCAAGTTTCGCTTCAGTATCCCTTTAAGGCTTTGCTTCACAAATCGCTGAATCTCGGCTGTGAAATAGCCCAATAATAGCCAAATAGCCAACCACCAGATTTTCCCGCCAACTACAAAAATAAGTAGCCCAACTTGGCAACCCTTTTATTCAAGCATTTGTGTGCCGTGAATGGCGTAGAAAGCTGGTATTATTTTTTTTTTTTTGCGTCGTCTCTGCGTGTCACCGTACGTGACCAAGGAACAGGGGGAGATCAACTCTCAGCACCCGATCCTCGACCAATAATAACTATCGTAAAAAAAAAAAATGAAGCCGTATTTTTTTTTTTTTTTTGTAGGGAAGGTTTTTGGGCTTGAGTAAAGAAATTTTGGCAGGCATAAACAGCTTGTCGGCATCCCTTTAAAGTGCTGCCCCTTTCCCAAAGGAGGGGACATTCATCCTCCCTTTGTGCGGACCGCCGCTGTTGGCAAATAAACGGAGGAAGGCGTTTTGTGCCCACGCGCCGCCGGTGTTCCGATTGCTCGGTTCGGGGAAAGTTTGGGGGCAGGGAGTCCCCGTAGAAAGAGGAGAGCGAAGCCGTATCCTCTTGGATAACAAATTCGTAGCGTCGAATCACCTCCGGGGGCCGGCACGAGGCAGATACCCAGGGGGCGACGAATTTCGGTTATCTAATTTTGGCAACTCTGAGGCTTTCCGCGGCCGGAATCATTGGACCCGAGCTCGAACGCTGCCAAGTCTGCCAACCTGGAGAACATGGATATGTCAAACTTAAAAAAAGATGTATAAAAAAAATGGTGAATCGTTAGCGAAATCATTAGAACATCACCTAAGCCAAGAAAAAGCAATAAAAATAAATAAATAAAGGTTGATGTGGGCGTTGCAGTGACACGCGACGAAGCGGGAGGGCGAGAGCGTGCTGTGGCGTGGACGGCCTTCGCGCTGAGGGACAGTTAGTTGCCCGAGGCGTATCAGTATGCGGCGTGAGCCACTCTACCCGATTCCCCGGATCGAACGGACACGGCCCAAACAGCCAGCCGGTGCTGCATCGAAGAGAATGGAAGAGTCGGGTCTGGAACGTCCGAGTGCGCGCTGCCGAACGGTGACGCACCGCTCGTCCCCGGTCGTTGGGTGGCACGGCCTACTCAGAATTGCCCTTCTTGACCACCAGCCGCGCTGACTGACAGCCAGCCACGAGTCTTCCCCCCCCCTCCCGTAGGTGACGCCAAACTTTTTAACCAAGAGGTGTCGCCGAAGCATCCCCTCGCTAAGGCCCCTGTATAGACCTTTTCATCTCAGTAGTTACCCGACCGGCGGACAGAGGGCGCTGACGCACTCGGCGCCATTGGGTGGCTTCAATTTGGTTGGTTTCGGTTTCAGCGCGCTCTCGGCTGTGTTGGTGTGTTATGTCATTCTCGCCTAATTTCGTCATACAAATGTACCCGTTATAGCGCACAACTAATAAAACTGTGGTACTGAGCCAATTCGAGAACCACGAAGTGGTTTCGAGTCATATTCGCGGACTTTTTACGAACGCTTTACGATGCATCTGGTCATGTTCGTCGCTAATTTCGGTCAGGTTCGGCGGCGAAACGACTACGATGCACAAGGAGGGTTCCCATCGTCTACGGCCTGACCCACTGACCCTAGTTTCCAAAAATAAACTAATGAAGAGACTAATGAGTAGATATATAGTAAAAATGCAGGTCCACAACCTAATTAAAAACCTCCTAAATCGCGAAAAACACACGAAGTCGCAAGTTCACTGACTGATTTTCGCGGACACCAACTTTCTGTGAACTTTAGAAACTCGAAATGTCTCCTATAATACGCAGATATTCTAAGAAATAAGTGATATTGTCTCGGGCTGTTTTCTTTAAAAAAATTAAGTACTCGAGATATATTTCGATAGACCGCGTCCTAGGTCGGGTGGGAAATTCCTTTAGCTATTGACCTTGCTAAAGTACTTATTAACAGCATTTAACAACGTTGGCGTTAGAAAATGAACTATTTGTTTTACTGACATTTGATTACGACGTGCTTGGCACATGAGATAAGTGAGGCCCATCAAGTGAAATCTGAAATTTTGTCTTTGTATAAACTTTTCCAAATAAAATTAAGGGTACGAGAGAAGTGATCTCTCGTACGTTTGGTTGAAGTCGAATGCTAGGCACGACTTCATGAACCTTCATGACAGATCTCCATCCAAACTGATGCGATTTAAAATCAACCCTGAACTTGGGTGATTTCCATGTAGATGGCTTCTTTTCGGCATCACATAATACGAGCCCTAGGCACTCTCAAGCTGCCTGCGACAGATTATTTCACAGGGGTCTTTGTGTTTAAAATAAATAAAATTAATTAATTAAATTTTGTATAAAAATGTTAACACAATTTGATGACTGCAGATGTGTGACCGAGCATAGTGTACAGTTTCTCTAAATTCATAAATAAACAAATCAAGCAAACGTTTCTATTGCAAAAACGATTTAAGACCGTCTAACAGATTTAGGTGTAATGCCGTGAACAAACAAATCGCCCGATGTGGACGTTACCATTATTCCAAGCATCAGATAAAATGTGAGTTAAACGTTCGTCACCTGTATATCTTATATGTCCTATATAATCAAAAACAACTATTTTAAATTTGTTATGAAGGCAAGGCCGGAGGCTTTCAGGAAACACCCATCGCTTCATATGCTGAGTAGTATTTTGGTCACATTCCTTAAGATTCTAAATGCGCGATTATACATATACATTGCGCTATACTTATTTCAAATATTCCGCCACTATCACTGTGTAAACTTCAGTTGTCATAAATAATTGGGCTCAATATGCGCCAGGTCTGACCCTGATTCCTGTATCTCCTCCCTCCTCACGCGTATCCGGTACGCCGACGGTGAAAATAGTCAAAATCGGTTACAAAATTAACTGCATATGTCGTCGTGCACATAATGATTGCATGCAATTAAGTTGTAAATGTAAACATCGGGCGGCAATTTACAATAAGGCGAGAAACGCGGTGAAACGCGACGAAAAACGCGAATGCAACGCCTTCGCCAAGTCGCGGAGGGGAGAGTGGAGCGACGAGTTGAAGCCACCTTATGGCGGCCGCGTCACGTGATTCCAAGATGGCAGCGCCCATGCGACGGAGGCCGAAAAGGTCTCATACGGAAAGGTAGCGCAATTCCTCCTCCTCTCCCTCGTTTTCCTCCTTTTCTATCGACGGCGATCCTCCTCGCCCTATGTCCGCGCCACGCCCCCCGCCGCCACGTCCGAGTTGGCCCGCAACGCGCGCGACGGCGCGCGCCTGTGCGCCGGGCACAACCGGGTGCCTGGCCGTTCATGTTATTGGTTACGGCGGATTAGGGAATTTTTTTTTTCTAATATAAAGAGAGTTTTGTTTTCTAACATGAAGAAACTAGCTTTTGTGCACCTTTATTGGAGTTATAAAGTTCGGGAAGACGTCTCTATCGGCAAACATAATAGGCACGAGCAGAGTTGGAATCGCTCGGGCGTGAAGACAAGCTTTCTCCGATTCCGCTAAACGCGAACGATTAATAATAAAAAATTAAAAAAAAAAAACAGTTGAGTTTTTTGGAACATCGGCACGCACTGCGGAAAATATATTTCTGTTTAACCCGTTTATTGCAGCAAAAGCTGAGAGCAGGCACACTGATAAAAATGCACCTCTCCCTGCGTCTAAATAGAGTTTCGTGGGCAAGGACTGCGTTGCTAGCGGGAGCTCGTGCCGTCGCTTTGAGCATGAATTGGGCACGCGCTCCGCAAGGCTCGCAATTTTAACGTACGCTCTACCAAAACGGTTTAGTATCTTAAGAGGATATCTCAGTAGAATTTCTTCTCCGATAGGAACTTTTCCGGAATCCAGATGGCTCTGGGGAGGAAGCCTTTGTACTCACCTGCTTACGCGATATAGTGCCATTTTCAAACAAAAATAAAGAAAAAGCTTGTCTTTTTGTTCCGGTTATCAGCGGACGGCTTGACCCTGAAAGCCCCCCACCCATCCCGTCCCTCCACCCTGCGAGCTGCGAGAATGGCTTTGTGGGCCTCCGAGGCCATCGCGAAGGGGGCCTTTGTCCTATTCTTACCGGATTAGGAAGAAAAAAAAAACGCAGTTAGAGAACGCCTCTGTTGCAGATTGGAAAGAATTTGACGCTCACCAGAAAATTTAGGACGAGAAACTAGAAGATTGGAACTACACGAGCGGAACGAGGCAAACGACAGACAGAAGCCGTTCGAGACACTTCTGTGTAATGATGGATATTCAATTGGTTTATTAGTGTAAATACAGTTTGTGGTCTTTTTTTGCGTTAATCGCCTGATTTAAATTAGGACGCCCACACGACCTCTTCGATTCTGAAACAGCCTCATTTCGCGGCCTGATACTTTGGATTCATTTGGCTCGGTTTTTCGGCTATTTCGCGTTCCGAGATTTTTCGTAAGATACGATTTCCAAATAGCATGTAGACTGTTGATATCGTCATCACAAAACACGAAATATGCCATATCATCATTACAAAACGAAATATGCAATGTGTCGTGTCGTAATGATGCGAAATAATATACCACAAGTAAGAATGGCGTTGCGTACTAAATAGCGCCCAAGAGCTTACTTTTCATGAAGCAGTGCTTTGAAAAATAAAGCTACTCACTCTAAAAAGTGTCTGATCTTCTTGTGCGAAAAAAGAAACGAAATGAACCAGTTCACGATACCATCAGCAGCCATTAGAGTCACAACTTTTTTTATACTTGGGAGAAGAGCGTGTTGGTTCAAGTGATGGATAAAGAAATAATAAACAATTAACACTAAGACAACACAACCACATCTTTTCTTTTTTTCTAGAGCACCAGATTTCGACGGTCACCCCGATTTCTAAATCGGTGTGCGATCTCTAAATTTCACGGAATCAGAACTATAGGTTGTATTGCCGAAATGCCAAAAAATCAATAACCACAAGTTTAGATAGTGTTGCGTCTTATATACCTACTGTTCAAAGAGTATTTCTAGTGTCATAAAGCTATGCTTTAAAAAATTATTAAAACAATACCTTCCATAATTACGTGTTCCGACCAGTTCCGATAGTGACCTGACAAGATCATTTCTTTGCCTAGCCGTTTCGGAAACGGTTTAGTATTGGCTGATAGTATTCCACGATAATTTTTGCCTTATTATTGCAAGGCAAAAATTATCGTGCCTAGAGTGCCACAGTGCCTATATTTTTATTCGTGCGGTCCTAATCTCCCGGTGACAAAACCGCTGGTCTATCCGTGACGTCACGGCGGGGATAGAGCAACCAATCATTACACTGATTTCAAGCTCGTTCTCGCGGCTAATAGAGGCACCATATTGGCACGGATGGCTTCCAACTTTGTTCTCAGTCGGAGTTGAAGTTTCCACAAACCTGCGAGTTGGTACAAAGAAAGGGTGACGAAACGACGAACATTGTATGCTCCCACTTTGCGCTGGAGATAACGCAACTCTCAAAGAGAACAGACCCATCTCACCAGGCAGTTTCACTACGCCACCGCTGCCGCAATGCATCGAGGGAACTTTAGTATTTCAGCACGTGCCCGAACCTCGCTGGAACTCTGCGCGTGAAAAGCACGTAACGGCACGAGCCGTCTCGGACACTGCCACCTGCTTCTTGTGAACTAAACTTTTGTCGGCTTCACGCATGCGCGAACGCTTGGTGAGGTCGGTCTATTAGAGGGGGTCCACTGCTTGTGGCTAGGGTAGCCATCCTTATATGTCATATCGAGGAGTCTGGACTTTTTTTTGTGTTTTGCCAATTGCTCTTTAGGGGGAAAATAAAGGGTGAGGGGCACAAAGCTGTGCGCGAGTTGTCGTCGAGCAAAGCAATAATCGGGAAAATAACCCCGAAGGAAAAACAAAACGGCAAAAGCATAGGTTCCAGGATATTTCTTCGAACGCCGTTTCATCGAAAAAGTGGTCGTCCCGTACCGAAACGTTCAATTGCAACAATTGGCCGGTATTTTTAAACAAAAAATCCTAATAGCCGGCCAAAAAACGTTGCTAACAAAACAAAACGAAAAATTCGGGGCTAGTGGAGTAGCAGATGGTGGAACCCGAATCCATCCGCTTGGGTACACCCCATGCAGGCATGTCCTCCGTCGTGCCATCCAGGCGTCTGTCGTACGAGAGGACAATGAGAAATTTTCAAATTTTATTGCAGAAACCTATGACGCATTCAATGAAACGGCGTTCGATGAAATGTCAGGTGTAGGTGCGTGTGACATTGTAGTGTGCAACAGAACCTTAGGAGTCTCACTTTGTGAAAATGTGATGGCTGAAAACCAGCATCGTCTTTTAGGCCCGTGCGATCTTCTACGGTTCCGATATAAAAAATGTTCAGATCCATGCCGAAGTCGCAAATCTCGGAAAATAGCTAATAGAAGGAAATCTCACCGCAAGACCGACCGACGCGGAGAAAAGCTCATCGGAATCTTGATGATTGCGGTGGAAACTCACCTACGATGTTCGTTTTCGGAAATGGCATTATTTTGGTATATGGATAATAAAAGCATTATTTTCCTATTTTTATTTTTATTTGTAGTAACTTATGACTTTTGGTGTGATGGGTCCTGCCACAGTTTGGGGGATCTCTGTGGTCGTCGGGTGCAATGAAGAGGTCACTTCGTTACTGTTCACAGCTAACTCAACGTTGAGGCAATGTATTTATAGAAAAAGACGAGTCTATCCCTTTGTTAATTGTTTCCATTCTGCAAAACTGTGGACTTCTGCTTCTTCATTCCTATTGGTGTCTGCAATATACGAATCTTGTATATATCTCACCGTTTATACCTCTCCGCAAATACTAAACTGATCGTATAATTCTTGAGTGGGTTTATCTCAGCATCTGTCAGGTTTTCGGTGAACTTTTCTTTGGTGAGCTTTTCTCCCGTGATCCTCTCGGTGTTGCGCTGTTCTCCGGCGGAGAAAAGCTCACCGGAAATCCGGCGGATGCGGAGAAGAGGCCACCAGACTTCGGATAGATGCGGAGAAAAGCTCACATTTACAAACCGTTTTAACATTATTTCTTCGCAGCTCTCGATATTTTATCGAACTCTGTTCTATCAAAGTCATTTAAATGAACGCCATGTAATTGAATCCAATTTCATCGAAGCCGTTTCGTAGAAAACCGTTTTATCGAACATCATGATGGTTTCTGGCCAGATCGTTTCTCGTTTTTGTAAATAGTGTTTTTTTCTTTGCATCCAAAGGATAAAGATAATGTCACGAATGACAAATGATGAGGCGGTGAATAACTGAAGAAACTAAACGTTTAATGGGGCGAACAAAATAGAAGGTTGGCGTCGCAGGCGCCGATGTCGACGGAACAGCAGGATCGGGACTGACTCCGGCTCTAAGTTTTGTTTGCTCTTTATGTTTATACAGCCTTGATGGGGAGATGCGCCTCAACGGGTAATCGGTCTCTTAGCTGTAGATGAGAAATTTAGCCAGTGCTGCCACAACCGCTAACCTGGGGTTTTTAACGTGCATCACGCAGTAGTGATCACACGAACGCGTGCCGGTACGAAGCTCATCCAGATCGAAACGGGCGGGGGCGGTGGGGATTCGAACCCAGGAGGTTCCCAGCGCAAGCTTTCGCTCCACGCTCCGAGCTGAGACGCGTTAGCCCACTCGGCCACTTCCTCCCTGACTCCGGCTCTCCACGCGGAGCTCCTTATGTACACGCGTGGGCTTCTGGAACAATCGGCGTAGAAGGTTCGGCGCCTAGAACATTCTAACCTCGAATAAGCAACAGGGTTCTCGAAATTACCAGGACGCGACATTACAGAAACAATAAGAAAGTGAATCCGCGGCCAGGCATCGAAGATAAGCACGGTAACCGCTAGGCCACGAGCGCGCTGCCTACTTGGCTAGCTGCTCACGCGACAATATTATGTTCCGTTTTTCTTTTGCTTTGTAGTAAACAATGACCTCTTTCGGTTATGTGGCCTAAGACGAACTTGATACTTTTTGGGAGGTCAGGAGTCGTCGGGTGCCGAGACGGAGGTCACATTGTTGCTTTTTGTAGTACTCAACATTCAGGCAATGTCCTGTCTCCATGTAAAAGTTAACAGAAAAAAAAGCGTTCCCCACTTTTTTAGATGTTCACATTCCGCGAAACTGTGGATTCGTCTGCCTCGTCCCAATTTTTTTTAGAAAGTTAGCTATTCCTCAGGGGCTGAACGAGAACACTTAGTTTTTCAAATATACGAACACGCAAAAGCGCAGGATGAGCGCTGAGCAAAGTGCGGACGTTAGTTTTAAATATAAACACCGCAGTGCAAACAGTAATAAAATATTTCGTAACTGAGTTTTTCTCCGCATTTGTCGGTTTTGCAGTGAGCATTTTACTGGTGAGCTTCTCTCCGGTGAGCTTTCCTCCGCCGCCCGTTCTCACGTGAGATTTTTTGTCCGCCACCCAACAGTAACAGCCGACCAAGGGCTCATCGCAGCCAAGACAGTACAATCGACGAACACCATAATAAAAGATGTGCAGGTTCTTGTCTAATTCATTCGCCTCTATTTCATAAGATACTGAATCAAGAGTGTGTTGATTCGGGTCAAACAAAGAATCTTCAGCGCGATTTTCACAACTTTCAAATGGCAACGTGCCGCGCCTACTACCAAAAAGCTTGTTCTGTTTTTAGCTTCACCGAATTTTTTCGCAATGTTTGTTTTATTTAGGTAGATATCCGCCTCCACCAGTTGATATGCAAAGCGAATGTCGTACCTAAAACAAAATCGACAAACGCACGTATGTTTCTTCCACGTTTAAAATAAGTAAACATATTAAATGCATCTCTGCAGAACATTTGAAATCGCCAGATCAAATCACCTACCCTACTTCGAACACAAAGAAGTAGTAAGACAGTATCTACTCTTTGACGCTTCGGTTGCTTTTGTTTACCTGCATTTGCTAACTTCAGGCCTCACGCAAGGACCACTTGAAGCGTGAAATCTTTCACGTCCAATTTCTTGACCCAAAATGCCAACAAAGAATGGAACATCCTCCGAATGACGCGCTCCAGCGATTGAAAACTAATGACTCTCACCCACCCGCTAAACATCTCCGCCACAAAAAAAAATAAATAAATAAATAAAACTTTTAACTATTGTTTGTGCGACCCTAAAACACCACCAAAGAACGGAACATCCTCCCAAGGACGCGCTCGGGCGATGTAGAACCTATTACTCACTAACGCGATAACCCGCAAAATATCTTCGCCCCCAAACAAAACAAAACAAAAAACGAAAAAAGGCAGAAGAAAAAAAAAACGATCTGTTCGAGAGGCACCCTTCTTCAAAATCCCGACTGTCAACCCGACGACCTTGAAGATGCAAGTAGTCCGGGGCGCAATAACACATTGCTCAATTTCAAGAGCAAGTTTTACAGACAGACTCATAGATGGCGCCAGCTGACAGCTGGATTTTTTGACGTTTTGATAGGCTACAAACTTAGTTAAATTTTATTACAATGAGAATCTCTGGAAAAGAGATCTTGTAAGAGATATATTCAGAAAGTCCTGGTCTTGACTATTGTGGAGCCTAAATTTGTATTTTGGCCCCGGTTTATTTTTAAATGTTTACGAAGAGCGGAACGGAAAAAAAGGCTTTTTCAAGCATCTTTAAGTTCCCGTAAAAAGTTTTAAGCTTAAAAATCGGGAAATGTTGTGCCGCAATATAACTCCGTTTTTTATTATCTTTCTAATAAAACCGTTCCCAAGTCAATCCGTTCGGTGGTTCTCGAGAA